>PVIA01000178.1:0-172071 GCA_004024845.1 Tonatia bakeri
AGAAGCAGCAAGAGATAAGGGGACAGTAACCTACAAAGGAGTTCCCATCAGACTGTCAGCTGATTTCTCAAAAGAGACTTTACAGGCAAGAAGGGGCTGGAAAGAAGTATTCCAAGTCATGAAAGACAAGGACCTACATCCAAGATTGCTCTATCCAGCAAAGCTTTCATTTAGAATGGAAGGGCAGATAAAGTGCTTCCCAGATAAGGTCAAGTTAAAGGAGTTCACCATCACCAAGCCCTTATTTTATGAAATGTTAAAGGGACTTATCTAAGAAGATAAAAAAAAAACAGGTATAGTAAAATGACAGCAAACTCACAATTATTAACAATCACACATAAAACAAAACCAAAAGAAACTAAGCAAACAACTAGAATAGGAACAGAACCACAGAAATGGAGATCACATGGAGGGTTATCAACAGGAGAATGGGGTCAGGAGAGAGGGGGAAAGGTACAGAGAATAAGTAGAATAGATGGTAGGTAGAGAATAGACAGGGGGAGGGCAAGAATAGTATGGGAAATGTAGAAGCTAAAGAACTTATGACACATGAACTAAAGGGGGCAATGTGGGTGGGAGAGGGTGGAGAGTGAAGGGGGGGAATGGGACAACTGTAATAGCATAATCAATAAAATATATAAAAAAAATGAAAAGAAAAAGAAAAAACAGTACCCAGATAAGCATATCAGTGATATGCTTATATCATATGCTTATATGCCAAGAAATAAAAGTATAATCCAAGTAGTTTCTTTGAATTAATGGTCCCCTTGAGTGACAAATTAGGTAGCTGCAACAAGTTTTGTCTACTGTTATGGATTATATAATCACACTTGATATATATATATATTCTGGTGTATTTTCTAGCTTAGAATTGACTTGAGACTCATGTTCAGCTGAGAATGGTCAAAACCAGCTTTCTTCATTGTCTATGTTTGGAGAAGGTTAAAGTTCTGAGGTCTTTGACCATCTGAAAGAATTTGTTCTATGAGAAAGCTGTTGGGCTTCATTTGTGGGGTTAAGAAAGGAGTGCTGTTTGGAGAGGAGCCTTTATGGAGCCTTCATATCAAGCTCTTGGTGAGGGAGAGACAGAGATGTGTGGGGAATAAAGTTGAACTATGGGGGAGGTCTTTGCAGTGATGACAAAGGATACTGAAATTTTTTAAACCTCTTTTGATAGTCCTTTCATAGTAATATGTGGATAACAGTAGTAGCCATCTCACAGGAGTCCTGTGAGAGTTAGAAGATTGTACATAGCTGAGAGCAAATAATAATATTTTTATATTTGAGATTAATTATTGTTTAAGGAAATACCAGTATGATCCATGAGCAGCCTTCCAATTTTTTAAAACTTAGCCATTTTGAGGCACTTCTGTTCCTGATGTCAGAGGAACTAGAAGATGTTTCTGAACTGGAAAAGTATTGTGAGACTGCAGTCACACCAGCCTCACAACTGAAGGAAAGACTGACCAGGCTAAGATGATTCATTTGCTTGAGGCAGAGCAGGAAAAGATTGCTGGACAAGTTGCTGGTTTCAAGAAAGTAAAGTGTAAGCTAGATGCTGAGATTGACACATGGGATGATACAAGCAATGATATTATTGTTCTGGCTAAGAAGATGTGTGTGATCATGATGAGCATGACAGACTTCACAAGGGAAAAAACAATGGGTGATAATCTGTATCCCAAACCAATAGTCCATTGAGTTTAAAAGTAACTGGTTTAAAAAAAAAGAAGTAGAGAATAATGTCAGAGGAATGGCAGCATGAAAGATCCCCACGGTCTGTTCAGCCCACAAACATTTCTGAGAGATTGGTGAATAGTAACATCTAAAGATGGTCAAGTGAGAAGAAACGGTAGAGACAAGAAGGGAGAAGGGCTAAGATGATTCATAGACTTAGCCCTGCAGTCAGGAGCTCACAGTGGGCTCAGCTGGAAAACGGGTGGAATCTGGTTGTAGCCTGCACTCCCTTCACCTGGCCATTCCCACAAGCGTGAGCATTGAGGGCTGCAGCTAAGCACAGAGATCTGGACAAGGACACAGCGTGGGGATGCAGCCACAGTTGTTGGGTGGTTAGCATTCCAGACAGAGAAATCAGGCCACAGAACCCTGCCACCCCATAGCCTTCCTTTGCCTTGGGTGTTGGATTGTAGAGCACATTATCTGCAAACCTAAGAACTGGTATTACAGAATCACACTTTTCCCTGAGTAAAGGGTAAACTCTGTGACTGGTCCTGGGATCAGGACACAGTGGACCCTGTAGAGATCTGAGATCACCATTTCCTTGAGGGCAAAACAACAAAGAAGCCGGCGGGTTCCCCCAGGCTACCCCACCCCCAAGCATTGCAGGTACACTGGGCAGCACTGCTGGGAACCCCTGGGATTTCACAGAACTAAAAAAATTGTGATTCAGTGCCACATGTGGGAAAAGAATAGAAAGACCCTTTTGTATTAATCTGGTAGAGAAATGCCACTCATACATAGATCCTTAGGCAGAGAAGGAACCTTCAAGTACCGTGAATAACAAGGTAGTGAGGCAGCTCAGGAAGAAAATTAATCTCTAGCAAACATACCTAAAGGCATGGAAATATATGCTGTACATGACAGAAAAGTCGAGATTGCAGTTCTGAAAATGCTCAACGAGGTGCAGAAATACAGATGGGCAATTTAATGAGCTCAGAAAACAAATCAACAAACAAAATGAGTACTTTACCGTAGAGATTGGAACCAAACAAATTCTGGAGATAAAGAACTCAGTACAAGAGATCAAGAATGAACTAGTGAGCATAGCAAATAGAGCTCACCAGGTGGAGGGACAAAGATAGTGATATTGAAGAGAGAAATAATCTAGAAATGATGCAGAGGGAAGGAGAGAGAGACTTGAGCATTAAAAAAAATGAAAGGACTCTACAAGAACTATCTGATTTCATCAGAAAGAGCAATATAAGGATAATAGGCATAACAGAAAAAGAAGAAGAGAGGGATAAGGGAATGGAGAGCCTGGTCAAACAAATTGTTAATGAGAACTTCACAAACCTATGGAAAAACTAGATCCTTGAATCCAAGAAGCAAACAGAACACCTATTTTCCTCAATCCAAAGACGCCTTTTCCAAGGCACATTGTATTAAAACTGTCAAAATTTAATGACAGAGAAAGAATTCTCATCCTGACTGGTGCGGCTCAGTTGTTGGGCATCATCCCACAGAGTGAGAGGTCGTCGGTTCAGTTCCCTGTCAGAGCACATGGCTGGGTTGTGTGTTTCGTCCCTGATTGAGGCTCACAGAGAAGCAACTGATCGATGTTTCTCACACCAGTGTTTCTCTCCATCTCTCCCTCCTTTCCCCTCTCTTTCTAAAAATAAATAATTCTTTTCAAAAAGGAAAGAATTCTCAGGGCAGCCAGGGAATAGAAGAAAGTAACCTATAAAGGAAAGCCCATTAGGTTATCATCAGACTTCTCAGCAGAAACACTGCAAGCCAGAAGAGAGTGGAACCAAATATTAAGACTACTGAAAGAGAGAAATCACCAGCCAAGAATACTGTACCCAGCAAAGTTATCCTTTAGATGTGAAAGAGAAGTAAAGACTTTTCCAGACATACAGAAGCCGAGGAAATTTATCACCAGAAGACCTTCATTGCAAGAAATACTCAAGGGGTTTATTCTATCTGACACAAAAAGCAAAAGTCACAAAACTATGAGTAAGATCACCAACAAACAGCATAAAAAGGGATAATTTGTGACAATGAAAACATAAAAGGGGTGGGAATAAAGGCCTGAATTTGCAAAGAAGGATGGAGATCAGATGCATTCAAATGAAAAAACACTACTGTATATATGAAACTTTCCTTTTCATAAACCTAATGGTAACCACAGGTGAGGGGGAACAGACACATAGTTAAAAATAAAAAGAGGAAATAGAAGAAAGAAGTATGGAATACCACCAAATAAAAACAACAGACAGAACATAAAGGAATAGAACCAATGGAGGCACAGAACTATCAGAAAACAAAAGATAAAAGGGTTATAAGAAATCTGCACATATCAATAATTACCCTATGTGTAAATGGACTAAATTCACCAATAAGGAAACACAGAGTAGCAAATTAGATAAAAAACCAAACCCAATCATATGCTGCCTTTAGGAGACACATCTAAGCTGCAAAGACAAAGAAAGTGAAAGGGTGGAAAATGATTCTCCAAGCAAATGATATCCACAGAAAAGCAGGTACAGCCATACTTATATGTGACAAAATATATCTAAAAATAACAAAGGTAATGAGACAAAGATGGACATTTTATAGTGAAAAAGGTGATAAAATACATCCAGGAAACAGAACACTTCTTAATATATATGCACCCAACCAGGGGGCACTGAAATCTGTGAAGCAACTAAAGAGCGAAAGGGAGAAACAGACAAAAACACAAATCATAGTTGGGGACCTTAGTACTCCATTGACTGCTCTAGATATATCATCCAAACAAAATCAGTAAAGAAATACTGGCCTTAAATGGCACGTTAGACCAAATGTACATTAACATCTACAGAGCCTTTCATCCCAGAACATCGGATTATACACTCGTATCCAATGCACATGGAATATTCTCAAGGATCAACCACATGTTGTCACAAAACCAGCCTCAACAAATTCAGGAAGACTGAAATCATATCAAGCATATTCCCTGACCACAGTGCTTTGAAATTATGAATCAACTGCAAAAAGGAAGTAAAGAAACCCATAAACATGTGGAGATTAAACAACATATTACTAAAAAAAATGAGTGTCAAAGAAGAAATAAAAGGTGAGATCAAAAGACATATATGGACAAATGAGAATAACAATACAACATATCAAAACCTCTGGAAAGCAGCAAGAGCAATAATAAGAGGAAAGTTTATATCAGTACAGGCCTATCTCAGGAAATAAGAGAGACAGTGCCCTTGGTGGTCCCCAGGATCTGTCTCTTGCTTCAACAGGGTTTGGACAGAACAGACCCAGGGATGCCCCTTTTTTTAGCCTTCGACTACCCTCCAACCTCTTTTCTAGTCACCACCTCAGACATCATCAGCCTGAGACAAGCAAACACCATTTTTTGACCTTGACTTCTCATTGATGAACAATCATGAGCTCCCAGATTTGTCAGAATTATTCCACTGAGGTGGAGGCTGCTGAAAACCATCTCTCCAACTTGCATCTGTGGTCCTCCTATACCTATGTCTCTCTGGGCTTCTATTTTGATATTGATGATGTGGCTCTGCAGGGCATTGGCCACTTCTGAGAGTTGGCTGAGAAGTGCAAGGGCCCTATGCATCTCTTAAATCTGAAGAACCAGCATGGTGGCCACATTCTCTTCCAGGATGTGCTAAAGCCTTCCCAAGATGAGTGGGGTAAAACTCAGGACACCATGGAAGCCACCTTGGCCTTGGAGAAGGACCTGAACCAGGCCCTTTTGAATCTTCACTCCCTGGGTTCAACCCACACAGACCCTCATCCCTGTGACTTCCTCGGAGAACCACTTCCTCAGTGAGGGGGTAAAACTCATTAAGACATGGGTGACCACTTACCTAGCATCCGCAGGCTGGCCAGCTCCCAGGCTAGTATGGGTGAGTATTTCTTTGAAAGGCTCACCTTCAATCACGTTTAGGAGCCTTTGGAACTCAGAGGCCTTTGAGGGGCCCCTCTGCATTTCCCTGCTGCCTGGCTTTTACTTGAAAGTCTCCCTAAAACCAGTAGGCATCCTTTTAACCACCCTGGAGCCCTCTCCTATTCCTTGGACCAAATGGAAACAATAAAGCTTTTTGCAGCAAAAAGGAAGGGAGGCAGGGAGGGAGGGAAGGCAGGAAGGCAGGAAGGAAGGAAGGAGGAAAAGAAACAAGAAATTCCAAGTAAATAATCTAACATTACATCTTAAAGAACTACAGAAAAAAGAACAAAAGCAATCCAATGTTAGCAGAAGAAAGGAAGTAATAAAAATTAGAGAATTGAATGAGATAGAAAACAAAAAGGCTATACACTAAATGAATACAACAAAGAGCTGGTTCTTTAAAAAGATTAATAAAATAGACACACCCCTGGCTAGACTCACTAAGGAAAAAAGACAAAAGACTAGTGAACAAAATTATAAATGAAAGTTACCACAGACATCGCAGATATACAGAGTATTATACTAGAATACTGTGAAAGACTGTATGCCACCAAATTCAATAACTGAGAAGAAAAGGGTAAATTCCTAGAAATATATAACCTTCCTAGACTAAATCATGAAGAACTAGAAGATCTAAGTGGACTGATAAACAGTGAGGAAATTGAAACAACCATCAAAAACCCATTCAAAAAATAAAAGTCCAGGACCAGATGGCTTCATCAGTGGATTATATCAAGCACTTAAAGAAGACTTGATACCTATCCTTCTCAAACTTTTCTGTGAAGAAGAGGCAATATGAGGCCAACATAACCCTACACCAAGACCTCACAAGGATAACACACACACACACACACACACAGAACTACAGATTAATATCTCTGATGAATACAGATGTAAACATACTAAACAAAATACTAGCAAATCAAATACAACAACACATTAAAAAAATAACACATCACAATCAAGTGGAGTTCATTCCAGGGGCACAAGGATGGTTCAACATATGCAAATCAATCAGTGTAATACACCACATTAAAAAACTAAAAGTCATCAATAGACAGAAAAAGCATTTGAAAAGATACAACACCCATTTATGATTAAAATACTTAACTAAAATGGGTACAGAAGGAAGGTACCTAAACATGATAAAGGCCATATATAACAAACCTTCAGCCAATATCATACTCAATGGTGAAAAACTGAAAGCTTTTCCTTTAAAATTAGGCACAAGACAAGGATGCCCACTCCACCACTCTTACCATAGTTCTGGAAGTCCTAGCTAGAGCAATCAGGCAAGAGAAAGAAAGAAAAGGCATCCAAATAGGGAAGAGAGAAGTAAAAGTGTCACTTTTTGCTGATGACATGATTACCCTAAAAAACCCTAGAAATATATAGAAAATCCTAAAGACTTCGCCAAAAAAACTTTAGAAACAATAAACAGATATCCTAAAGTTGCAGGGTACAAAATGTATAAAAATACACTCTTTTCCTGTATACTAACAATGAAACTTCAGAAAAAGAACTGGAAAAAACCTATTCATTTTGTAATTGCAACCAAAGGTATAAAATACCTAGGAATAAGCTTAACAAAGGATGTGAAGGACCTATAACTGAAAATGACAAAGCATTATTTTTTGGAAAGATTTTATTTATTTTTAGAGAGAGGGAAAGGGAGGAAGAAAGAGAGGGAGAGGAACAACAGTGTGTGGTTGCCTCTCACACGTCCCCTACTGGGGACCTGGCCTGCAACCCAGGTATGTGCTTTGACTGGGAATCGAACTGGCAACCCTTTGGTTCACAGGCTGGCACTCAATCTACTGAGCCACACCAGCCAGGTCTACAAAGCATTATTAAAACACATAGAAAAAGACACAATGAAATGGAAAGATATTCTTTGTTCACGAATTGGAAGAATGAACATAGTTAAAATGACCATTTTACCATTACCCAAAGCAATATACAGATTTAATGCAATCCCCATCAAAATTCCAGTGTCATTTTTTAAAGAAATAGAACAAAAAACATCAGATTTGTATAGAACCACAAAAGACCCCAAATAGTCAAGGCAATTGTGAGACAAAAGGGCAAAGCCAAATGTATCACAGTACCTGATTTCAAATTATATGTCAGAACTACAATAATTAAAACAGCATAGTATTTGAAGAAGAACAGATACACAGTCCGGTGGAACAGAATTGAGACCTCAGAAATAAAACCACAGGTATATGGGCAAACATTTTTTGACAAAGGAGCCACCAGAAACACAATGGAGAAAAGAAAGCCTCTTCAATAAATGAGGTACTGGGAAAATTGGAAGGCACATGCAAAAGTATGAAACTAGATTACAGGTTGTCTCCATATACAAAAAGTAATTGAAAACGATTCAAAGAGCTAAATATAAGATCTGAAACAATAATATTACATAGAAGAAAATGTAGGTACTAAACTTATGGACCTTGGCCATAGAGAACATTTTATCAATTTGACCCCAAAGGCAAGGGAAGTAAAGGAAAAATAAAAGAATGGGACTATATCAAACCAAGAGCTTCTACACAGCAAAAGAAACTGACAACAAAATAAAAAGGCAGCCAACCAAATGGAAGATGTTAAATGCAAACAGCAGCTCTGACAGGGGGTTAATATCTAAAATGTATAAATAACTCCTACAACTCAACACCAAACAGTCCAATGAAGAAATGGGCAGAGGACCTGAACAGACACCTCTCCTAAGAGATACAAAAGGCCAACAGATAGATGAAAAGGTGTTCAACTTTCACTATTAGGAAGTTGCAAATCAAAGCTACAGTGAGATACCATTTCATACCTGTTAGAAAGGCTATTATCAACAAGATGGATAACAAGTGTTGGAGAGGTTGTGGAAAAAAAAGGAACCCTCATTCACTGCTGGTGGGAATATAAACTGGTGCAGCCACTATGGAAAACAGTATGATGGTTCCTCAGAAAATGAATAGAGTTACCATATAACCCAGCAATCCTCCTTTTGGCTATCTACCCCCAAAACTCAAAACATTTATGCACAAAGATGTATGTACCCCTGTGTTCATTGCAGCATTATTAATGGTGGCCAAGACATGGAAACGACCAAGGTGTTTTTCAACAGAGAATTGGATAAAGAAGATATGGCACATACCTACCATGGAATACTACTCAGTCATACGAAAAGATGAAATACTGCCATTTGCAGCAACATGGATGGACCTTGAGAATATTATGCTGAACAAAGTCAGAGAAAGCAAAGAACCATATGGTTTCACTTATATGTGGGATATAAAGCTGAAACTCATACACGCTGATAGCAGTGTGGCAGTTACCACAGGGAAGGAGGTTAGGGGGTAGTAAAAAATAAAGGGGGCCAAATATTTGGTGATGGAAGATGATTTTTGACTTCGGGTGGTGGGCACACAATGCAATATTAGATTATGTACATGGAAATGCACACTTGCAACCTATATGGCCATCTTGACCAGTGTCACCTCAATACATTTAATTAAAAAATAAAAATAGAACTTATCCATTTTCTGAAATACAATAATTAATACTAGTTATTTTTTTAATTGAGGTAACATCTAAAAACTGAAGAACTCACCGTGACCACATAACCATCCATTTGAGGACATTTGTCAGCTACCAGTTTGCTGTAAGATGTCATACTATCCTGAAACTGCACTTTCAGAGTGTCTGCAGGTTCTTTTATTAGTGTGTAAGATTTGACTTAAGTCTATCAGCTTTTCAAAGATTTTATGGGCTGTGAACAGATGGATAAACATAAAATTCCAAACAACCTAGTTGGAACAAGGGCTTCCTTTAAGGCAGTGAAAGGTTGATGAATTGTCCTATTGTTTCTAAATAAATGTTACTCATCTGAGGACATGGATTTCTTAGCTAAGAGGGTGCATATATGTCTGGGGATTGGGTTAGTATGGGTTAAAGATAGCTAAGGCTGTTCTCAAAACAGGCAACTAAGGTTTCTGAAGTCACAATGATAAATATCAACATATATAATATATGCAAAAACACATTTTAGGTATATAATTATAGATACAGAATCTTAAAATTTTAAGTGAAGATGTCATTAATTAAAACTAGTTTCAAAAAACAAGCAATCAGAACAACAAGAAGAAAAAACAGACCTGGCTGGTGTGGCTCAGTGGATTGAACACCTGCCTGTGAACCAAAAAAAGGTTGCTCGTTTGATTCTCAGTCAGAACACATGCCTGGGTTGCCTGCCAGGTCCCCAGTTGAAGGCATGGAAGAGGCAAACTGTTGATGTGGCTCTTGCACAGTGATGTTTCTCTCCCTCTCTCCCTTCCTTCCCCTCTCTCTAAAAGTAAATAAGTAAATAATTTTTTAAAAGGAAAGAAAAAAGAACCCTAAAAATGAGCAGAGTGTAAGCAGCCTCTGGGACATCTTCAAGTGTATTAACATTCACATCTTAGGGGTACCAGCAGGAGAAGGGAAAGAGCAAGGAATTAGAAATCTATTTGAAAAAATAATAAAAGAAAAATTCTCTGATTTGGTGAAGGAAATAGTCCAGGAAGCATAGAGTCCCAAACAAGATGGATGCAAGGAGGCCCACTCCAAGACACATCATAATTAAAATGCCAAAGTTTACAGGTGAAGGAATCTTAAAAGCAGCTAGAGAAGGGGAGCTCCCATAAGACTGTCAGCTGATTTCACAAAAGAAACTTTGCAGGCTAGAAGAGATTGGCAAGAAATACTCAAAGCGATGAAAAGCAAGGACCTACAGCTAAGATGGCTCTACCCAGCAAGGCCATCAATGTTAAAGGGACTTATTTAAGAAAAAGGAGATGATCAAAACTATGAACAATAAAATGGCAAAAAATATAAATCTAGCAACAATTGAATCTAAAAAACAAGCAAACAAGAAGAACAGAAGCAGCAGAGTCATGGATACAGAGAGTGTTTTGATGGTTGCTAGATGGGAGGGGGTTGTGGAGGAATGGGTGAAGAGGTGAGGGGATTAAGAAGAATAGGTGGTTACAGAATAGCCATGGGGATGTAAAGTCCAGTATGGGAAACAGAGAAGTCAAAGGACTTATACACATGACCCATGGACATGAACAATGGTGTGGGGATGGCCTGAGGGAGTGGGCTGTACAGGGTGGAGAGGGGTAAAGGGGCAAAACTGGGACAACTATAATGGCATAATTAATAAAATACAATTTTTTAAAAAACTAGTTTCAGATTTTCAGTGCTTTTTTGTTTGGAGGCTGACATGTTCGTGTAGAAGAGAGGTTATACCCACTGACTGAGGTTCTTTTGTAGATCACTCCTACAGTGACAGCACGGAGATGGTGAAGACCATTGTGCATACTGTGCAGAGTCAGGACCGGGTTCTGAAGGAGCTTTTTGGTCATCTGAGGTAAAAAAAAAAAAAAAAAAAAAAAAAAAAGTCACTTTATTTCCTATTGAAAAGCCAGGGTATTTTTATCGTCTCCCTTTCAAAATGTACTACCTCTTTTTGGTAAACATAACAGAACTAGGAAGAGTTCTGGCAGAACCTCGAGTAACTTGACCGCAGCTCTGTGCCTGTAGGTGTCCTGTTCGTGTGCACTGCTTTGGAGACCAGTCATTAAATCTGGCTCTGATTGTGGGTTATTTCCCCAGCTGGGTTTGAGCGTATGGTGTATGGTCTTGTGGGTTGTGTAAGTGCCTGACACTGATTTCATCTTTCCAGCAAGTTGTTGGGCTGTAAGCAGAAGATTATTGACCTACTGCCCAAGGTGGAAATAGCCCTCAGTAACATCAAAGAAGCTGACAGTGCTGTCATGTTCATGCAGGGAAAGAGGCAGAAAGAAATATGGCATCTCCTTAAAATTGCTTGTGTAAGTAACTTTTAATGAATTATTTATTTTTATTTTTATCCTAAACCAGGGACTTGTTTATTGATTTTACAGAGAGGGGGAGGGAAGGAGAGAAACATTGATCAGTTGCCTCTCATATGCCACCTGGCCAGGGACAGAACTTGCAATCTAGGCATGTGCCCTCACCAGGAATCAAACCCGTTACCTTTCAGTCTACAGGACAACAGTCCAATCAAAAGGGCCACACTGGCCAGGGCATGAATTATTTCATGCGATATTAATTTGTTGTTGTTCCCTGTAAAAGGGATTTTTGTCAGCATGATCTGGGTCCTCTTGAAGAGAAGTATTTTTGTGTTGGGTTGAGGCTTGCATTCTTTGCTGGGTGTCTGACTAGCAGTTCAGATGCAGGACTTTGTGATCACCCTTCATTATCTTTCCTTTCAGTCTCCTGTTTTTATACTTTTCCCAGCTCTGGACCTCTGTGGTATCCCACCCTGATTTGGGGATAGGTGTGCCTGACTAGTTAATAAAACCCTTTGTTCAAATGGGTTTTTTCCCTCCAACTAAAGTGGAAATACATGGGTAGACACATTTGGTTTTAGTCAATGAAGAAAGGGCCTGGGGATAGATAATTAGTAGTGGTATATAATACACACTACTGAGGAGTTTTGTGCAGAGATATTCTTGTTGTACAAACAAGTTGTGATAAAAATATAAGTCTTAGGAATATGGTAGGAAATTGTATAAATCAGTGGAGGTACTTGCGTGTAATCTTACTTTTATATTCCTTCAGACACAGAGTTCGGCTCGGTCCCCTGTAGGATCCAGTCTAGAAGGTGCAGTAACTACCCCTCAGGCATCAGCATGGCTGCCCCCAACTTCAGTAGAACGTGAACATCCTCTGTCATGCGTGGTAACTCCTCAAGATGGGTGGGTTCACTTTGTCACAATAGATAGTTGTTTTCGTGAGCAGTGATAGGAATGAGGCAGTAGCACACAGTGGTTAAGGCATAGTCTTCAGTGCTCTATAGACTAGGGTTGAGTCCTAATTGTCCCTTTGTAATAACCTTGCACAATTAACTCGACTCTTTTCTGTTCACATTTCCTCATCTGTAAAGTGGGAACTGCTGTGAATATTCAATTAGTCAACATGTAAAGTACTGGGAAGTAAATATTCAGCAAATATCACTTATTATTAGCTCAATCAAGTTGTAAGTTTTCTTTCTATTATTGGCTTATCAGTTCTTTTACCCAAACTTTATTCTTTCCTTAACCATTTATCTCTGAGAAATTACTCTTTTTGTGTTTATCATTTTGGGGTCTTGATCACCCCTGTAATGAATTGTTAAGTTTAATCTACCACTTAGTATTTCTAATATCAGACTGTAATGCCTTAAATCAGTTTTGCAAATAAGAACTGAAGTTTGAAGCCCTATATATTTTTTATTAATTCCTACTCTTCTGCTAAAAGCCGAATGACTATCCATTTCTGTTATTTTTCTCAGCATAAGATGTGCCGTATCCAGAGCCAGTGGCTCTTTGCTAGCTTGTGTCTTGTCGCTTTTCTCACAACTCATGGAGACCTCTACAGAACCAGCCTTTCCTGGAAGCTCTGCCCATAATTAGTTTTGCAGAAGTGCAGCCATGTTACATCACTGCTCAGGAGGTCGTGCAGTTTGCACATTCTGTACTCTGCTTTTATGAGAGAAAAGCACATGGCAGGAAGGCAAGCTGATAACAGGTATTTTATTTTTTTAAAGAAAGCAAGTTTCAGGTTATATCTTGGGGTCATTATAAATTTGGCCCATTGTAATACATCCACAGCTACAGCACAGGCTATAATTAATTATATAGGCTTTAGAAAATAATTCCATTAATCAGGGTTAAATCAAATAAAATTTAATGTATTACTAACCTTCTTGCTTTCATTGAAAGGCATTTAGGTTTCTCAGGGGATGCTAATGCTTGCACATGTCACCTCTATACAGTTAATTTCAGATTTGAGGTTGTGGTTGTTTTTGAAAGTGTGTAAGTGTTTTCCAGTAGGAATATATTATAAAGGAAAAGTGATTTCAATTATTACATACCTGTGATACTTAACCAGCAAGGATTGGGAACTGTTGGTTTCAGTTTTTCTATCTGTTGACTAAGAGCTGAATTAGAATTAGTTCTAAGCTAAAGTAGCTATAAACCATGCCTAGAAATGATTCTAATAGGGTAGGGACTCTCTGAGGGGTGGTGAAAGGTGAGGACAGAGGCTGTACTGAAGAGGAGAGCATGGGAGGCAGAAACCAGATCAGGATTTCTTTGAAATACAAATTTCTAGGACTCTTCCTGGTTCTGGGCATCTTGCCTGTCACACTGTTTTATTCTGCTGTCTTTAGTAATCAGCTTGCTTGTTTCGTTTTTCATTGCTGCCATTTGAGGTTTCCAACCACAGTTTTTCACCTTTCCTGATCTTTGCAGAACAAATTGTACTTTTGTATCTCCTCCCCTATATTTGTGTCTCTGAAAATTAACCATATCGGTGGTCTTACTACTTGTAAGGAAAGGGAAATGTTCCAGAAACAAAAAGAGATCTTTTGTCTGTCTGTGCCACAAGGATCTTGCATTCTTTACTGGGTGTCTGACTAGCAGTTCAGATGCAGGACTTTGTGATCACTCTCCCACCCACCCATCCAGTTAGCATTTTCAGGGGAAAGAAGTTATATATAAGTGCCAGTTTTATTTCAAAGAAAAATAAGATTGGAGTTATTATGGATTTATTATTAAAGCTGGGCAGAGGCAACAGATGGAGTGACAAGCAGCACTGTGCCTCTGGGTGGGAAGGATGAGAACACTGAAGGCTACGGGAATCAGCTGGTTGGGATGCAGGGTTGCAGAAAGGGCAGTAATCATCTGACCCTGAAAACCAAAAACTAGAGGAAATTCATATGCCCCTTTGCTGAATTTGGAAAGGATTTTTTTTTCCTTCTCACAGGGAGACTTTGGCACAAATGATAGAAGAAAATTTGAACTGTCTTGGCCATTTAACCACTATTATTCATGAAGTAAATGAGGAACAGAGTGGTAGGATGATGGTAAGTTTTATATGGATATGGATGTGTGTTTTAGGTATACAGGGGCAGAGGGTTTAACTTTCCATGCTAGCCTTACCTGGGCATTTGGGGTGCGTGTGGGAACAGAAGAACTCAGAGGAAAGAGAAGGCTTTTAAGGAATATCCTTGACCTCAAATCCTCATCCTCTCTTACTCAGGGATGTACTAGGATTATGTCATCAGTAATCTTCAACAGTAGCACTTGTGGTCAGATTAAATGATTGGTGAGCTTTCTTTGTGACCACTGAAATTGAATGGTTTGTACCTTTTTGCTTCAACAATCAATTTTCTCCAATAAGATGGGGCAGGATTTATATCATAATTCCAATTCATTAACTGCTATGTATAAAATGAATATTAATATAGTTTTAATAAATTACTGTGAATTACTGATTTGTTAAAACTCGGAGAAACAACAAAATTAAAAAACTGGATTAACTTCTCTACATTTAGTCTCAATGTCAGCCCTTTGTATCTCCTTTTCCATTATTACTTTAAATATTTATGAAAACTCTTTGAAGTATTTTTTTAATTAGCAGAAAATAAGGTAAACTCGACTCTGATTGCAACTTATGCTCCTAATTGTTTAACTTTGACTATAAAATGTCCAAACATACAGAAAACTTACAAAAATTAAGACTTATAAGCCTACCACTTATAGTCAACATCTAATTGTAATCTTTTCATGCCTGGTTTTAGAATCTTGATTGGAGTTGGTTAACAGAATGACTTGACACTTATTCACTGTCCCCAGACCAGTGGAAGTTGTTGCTGTACATGTTCGCAATTTGTTTTCTCCCGTGAAACCATTCTTCAGACACCATTCATTAGAAGAAATGGCTGTGATCAAAAACTACTCATGGTTTTACAATGGCAGTATTTTGGCTTTGGGTAATTTTAACCCCTGAACAGATTGAATTTTGTGTTTGTGAACTTGTTTAAATACTACAGCTATTTAGGCAAATCATTGCAATTTATTTAACTTTAAACTTGGTAAAACATTACCTATTTAACTGACTAAAAATACCTTTTAGCATTTAACTGTGGCATAAGGCCAAAAGTAATATATACAGAGAAGAAAACATCCACTAACATGTGTTCCAAGTAAATGTTGTCTGCCTGTGTTTCTGTGATGGAGACTGCTCGCAAGTAAAATTGTACCTCTTGAAGAATAAACCCTACCTCCTTGTATTGCACTCAGCAGTGCTCTTTCTAGCATTGTAAGGAGTTGGGTCAATCCCATTTTCAATTTCATTGCACATTTGGCAGCGTTCCTTTCCTGCAGAAGGGACTGTGCGTCTTTGCTTTTAATACTGGTGGACTGTCACAAGTGCGCTATGTGTATATCTTAAGTGTGCTATGTGTATATGTATTTAAGATGTACATTTAGTAATATCAAAGAGAAGATGTCTGTTAATTTATAATGTATTTGAAAGCATATATATATGTCTTTTCATTTGTAAAAATGGGTCATTTGTTTCAGGAATCTTTCATGTCTCATCATGCAAATGCCTAAAGGTCTGCACTCTTACCTGCAGTTCCAAAATCCAAAAAGCTCTGAAAACAAGGTTTCTCATAAGCTTGGTAACAAAAGTCATCTGCCTGCAAGTCTAATCTGAACTGACAGTTCAATCTCCTTATCCCATTTAGTGTGAATATCCATTTACTTTGCTGTAGAAATATTAACATGTTTGATTATTTGGGGGCAGGAAAGGCTGCTGCCATAGACCCTGATGGGTGTTTATATAATTTGGTATATGCACTGAATTACCTTTGGAAAATCTGAAAATTTCATAATTCTGAAACATCTGGCTCTAATGATTTCACATAAAGGACTGTGGATCTGTCAACTTTTAAGTAATTTAGAAGACACTTGTTTTTTAAAAATGTGAAATGCTTTTGTATTATAGTTTTTCACCTTGTGTATTAAATGATTTTTAAATTACTTTTGCCTCTCGAATCATTACAATCAGATGAATGTAGTTGACCCTTAAAGTACACAGGGGTTAGGGACATCAACTCCCCACGCAGTCAAAAATCTGTTATCACTTTAGCCTCTATAGTTGGTCCTTCACATCTGTGAGTTCAACCAATGGAAGTTGGGAATGCAAAAATACTGCTTTTTTTTTGTGGTTGGTTGAATCTGTAGACATGAAACCAGCAAATAAGAAGGGCTGATGATTTTTCTTTAAAAACTATGTATAAGTGGACCTACACAATTCAAACCTGTGTTGTTCAAGAGCCAACTGTAGTTGAATATGGTTTGGGAAAATGTGAAGGTTCATGAAGTGGAATTGGAGCACACAATAACACATGGCCTTCCACTACTCTCCTTAGGAGTTATACAGCACTAACAGTAAAGACAGTATTGGGCCTTTTTCACCTGAGATGTCCTGTCACCAATATCCATGTCTAAAAGCCACGCTCATACCTTGCCTTAATAAACTAATGTCTTAGTCACACCATCTCCTTTTTGCTTGTAGTGTAATTTTCCTGTTCATTGAAGTTTGAAATCTTGGGCTTGTCTTCTAACTTTAGTCATCTGCTACTACTGTTTAAATATAGAAATTTGACTGTCAGCTGTTACAAAAGGCAGTCTCTTTCTTGCTTCTCTACTTCTAGATCGTCTTAGACAAGAAACATTTATTGGGTACCTGTTGTTTGGAAGATACTGAGCTACATGGCAAAATCAGAAGTAGTTAACACAGACAGTACAGTAAGGAAGAATACTTATCTGGGAGTCTGAACACAAAGCCATCAAAGCATTGAAATTATTGTTAAAGGATTTTGAAAATTATGTATTTCCTAAACATTGTAATAACTGATAAAAAGGTTGGCTGTAGGGTGTGGCCATTCTGTGTTGTGTGGCTGGGGTGACGGACAGCTGAGTAGTCTGATCAGGGTGGTGTGGGCAAGTGGTATGAGTCAGAACAGATTAGTACACTCAGATCACCTCAGACTTGCTTTTGATGCCATGGTTGACCACTCTATTTTTGTTGGGTTCCAGCTTCTTAGAGTTGAATGGCATTTGTGAGTTGTATACGTGTCATTGTTTAAATCAAGCACTATGAAAAACTAAGAATCCATCCAGAGAACAGGCTAGAACAAGTTATTTTTCATTCTTTTTGCTTTTTGGAAGTTAAAATTGGTAAGCTCTGCAAATATCATTTATGTGGAACAGACAAGGTCCCAGACACTCATAAGTAATAAAAGGCAAAGGTAAATACAGGTAAATGCATTTATTGAAGGCAGAGGGTAGAGTGGTCTGGGAGGGTTTGCTTTAATGAAGACAAAGTCTATTTACCACTTCCCATTTCCATGGTTTTGATGCCCATTACCAGTTCCCATTGTAACCTTGGGCCTGCAGTTTCTAACCATTTGGCTTCTCTGCCTCTAATCTGTCTCCACTCTAAACCAGTTTGCAAAATCACTGGCCCTAAAGCACTGCTTTCCCATACTTCCCTGCCCAGGAGGTCAGAGCCCTCCAACCCTAGTCTACTTGTGCAGTTATGGCCCCACTGCCAGCTTTCAAAGGCTTCCAGTAACCATTACTGCCCAACCTACTCTAACATGTTGCCCTTATTTCCCTTGTATTCGTTCATCTCCAACCTCTGCTCTTTAACTTTGTCCTTTTTGGTTTTGGTATTATGCACACAATGCATATTTTTTAAAAACAGAAGAATACGCAATTAAAAATTCTGTCTCTTCTCTAGCCATCCAGTACTCTACCTGCAGAAGAGGTGCATTGAACCTTGCAGAACCTGGGCCTACTTTACCATTTCATTCTTTTCCAGCGTACCGGCTTCAGGGAAGCTCAAAAATGCTTTGTTCCTTTTCGTTTTCCTAGAGGACCCGTTCCTATTGCTTGGATGGCCCTCAGTAGATAAGCATTTCGGCACATTAATAGGTGCTCGGAACTTGATTGGATACCTTATTCTTTGAACTTCCACTTTACTTGGAACAATTCTAGCTGCTCCTGAAGCACATGCTTGCCACGTAGGCTTCGGTATAAACCACAAAAGGACAAAAAAAAAAAACAAAAAACGGAACAGTTACCACACTGGGTGAGGGAGTGAGTCTTTGAGCAAGAACAAACTGACCAGTCCCTTTTCCCCAGAGGCCCTCTCCTCCCTCTGCACGTCTGCTCGCTCCAGATTAACGACTTCTCTTCCGGAACAGAAACCCACCAGCGCACAGCTCAGAGCCCGCTTACTTTCCCGGGAAGTTGCGCTGCAGGCAGCTGGGAGAATTTTGTCCCGTCCGCTCCCCGTCTCTTTAGTCGCGCGGTGCGAGCTCTGCGTCGGCGTGCGTGACCGCGCAGCCGCAGAGCCAGGCGAGTGGGCGGGGCCGGCGGGTGTCGGTGGTTAGTGCGGCGGGGAGGTGGCAGCACGTGCAGGCGGGGGCGATGCGTCACTGATCCGTGAGGCGCGGTGGAGGGGTCGCCCTCCCGTCGGACCTGTAGCTGGCCCCGTTCTTAGTTAGTATCTTCTATCTGCGGGAACGGCCATGGGGGGGGGGGCGGGTGTCACGACACTTATCGGGCAGGGGTGACTTGCGGGCCTCCTCCGGCGGAGGGGTTATCGAGGGGGAGAAGGGTTCGGCGAGGCGGAATGAAGGAGGGAAAAGGCGTATAGGACTCCCCGGCTGGCGTGCGGAAGGGAGCCAGTTGTCCGGACGCAGAGGGTGGAAACCAGGGAGGGTAGGCCTGTCTCTCACGAGGTTGGGGGTCCTTTCCTCCCTTATTCAGGAGAAACGAGGATGAATATGACTCAAGTCCGGGTTCTGGTGGTTGCAGTGGTGGGTCTGGTGGTCGTTCTTCTTTACGCCTCCATCCACAAGATCGAGGAAGGACACCTGGCCGTGTACTACAGGTGAGCAGCTTGTGCAGTCAGCTCAGGATCTAGAGCAGGTAGAAGGAAGACTCTCGGTGGAATGGCGTCTAAGAAGTTGTTTCCTCTGCAGCGTCGGGGAGCTCTCTCCTGGGGAGTGATTTTCGTCCCCGCTCTAAGAAGAGTGCGAGGGGCTTAGACACGCTCTTGCAGGGCACCCTGCAGGTATTGGACAATTTTAGCGCTATGTATATTTTGTGCAGAGGTTGAGTGTTTGCAGTTATTCCTTGTAAACTCAATTATTTGTAGAGAAAAAAAGGAAGGAAGGCAGTGGTTCCTCCACCTGTAACTGAAGAGGTGGATAAGTCATTGTTGTATTCTATACAATGTACAGGGTTTCAGTTTGAGATTCATATGCTGTTTAGAAACTTTGGTCGTATTTGTGATGGTTCTTTAGATTTTTTTCCCCCCTTTGAAAGCACTTAGTGTGTGGGTTTGGCTTATAAGACCAGAACATAATGGCTGTGACAGTTCTTATATCTCTGAACCTCGCGACACATAAAAACAGCATTGATGGGCCACCCTTATTTTACCCTACCCCGTTTTTCAGGTTGAGGAAAGGAATGGTATGGAATGTGTTGCCCTCTAGTTGAGCTCAGGTAGCTTTTTCCTCATTATGGTGACACCAGTTCCTTTTGACAGAGAGAGGACAGTCTGGAGAAATTGCTATAATGATGTGTTTGAAAGGGCCTCAATTTTTAGCTTGTTTCCACCATCCCCCAAAAGTCATATTTCTACTTTTAAATCTACCCTGAATCTTAGAAACAGTCTTCTCCGTGAAACACCAGTTTCAGATGCGATTTCAGTGACATGTTTTAGGAGATGGAGGTCTAGCATAAAAATTGACAGATTAGTTCATATTTCCATCTAGTTCAGCATTGCCAAACTGGTAGTAAAACCAAGGAAAGAACTTTTCAAGGTAAGGATGGACCTCGAACAGTTTGTTTTTTCTTAGTTATTTGTTATGAATACTTTGCAGACTTATTTATATTTTGAAATACAAAGCTAAGTTCTATGAAATTATTCTTCAACAAGTAGAATAGGGCTTCTTTTTAATATTTGCCCCCATAGTGCCTTTTTTTGTTTTATCACTTCCAAGATGTGCTGTCACAGTTCTTATGTTCCAGAATTTGGTGAACAAGTCCATGATACTCTCTCTACTTACAGTCTTACTCTACTCCCTCACCCTTTATCTTTCCATGCTAATTTAAAAAATTTTTAAATATGCCCCCAGTATTTTGATTGCTTTATAGGTAGCTTAAAAGAATCTTGAACCTCAGAAATTTTCTCCTTCCTTGAAAGTTTGTGTTATCTTCTTTTAGTTTTAATTTTTTATATATATTTTTTTTATCGTTGTTCAGTTACAGTTGTCCCGCCTTTTCCTCCTTGGCTCTACCCTGCCCTGGCGTTATCTTCTTTTTTCAGTCTGGTGATTAAGTGCTTTAGGTTTTGAACTGGTTCATGTTATGCACAATTAAAACACAGCGACCAAGAGCCATTAGAACTTTTTTTTACAGGTATTTCTCAGGCAGTTAAAGACCAACGAAAGTCCTTTGTGTCTGGAGACCCAGAGGTGTGGTTGGTCCAGCTTACGAAACAAGGTGTAACATCAGTTTAATGTGATTTTTTTTTAACCTTCTTAGCTACGGCAGATATTTTAGGGATCAGCAGTTGTTCATTATTAGTAATTCGTGTTAGTGAGGCTTTTATAGGTTAGTAGCGTGAGTAAGAATAAATACTTATTGTAGTATTTTAGATTTAAAGAGAATTTTTCTCCTTATAATCTTGCCACATTGAAACATCTTTTTGCAGGGGAGGAGCTTTACTAACTAGCCCCAGTGGACCAGGCTATCATATCATGTTGCCTTTCATTACTACGTTCAGATCCGTGCAGGTGAGTGATTTCTAGGGAAGCCCCTACACTGGAAAGACAGGTGTGACAGGAACAGTTGCCCCATTTGTGGGTGGAGATAGATTTCCTTATTGCTTAAGGCAAAGGTGGTATTTACTTAAACGCAAGAGTTAAAGTACAGAGTATAGGTTACAATTTTGAACCACCTCATCCCCTTGAAATATATTAGAAGTAAGAGCTATGCAGCTTGGGAAAACTGACTTCTCACGTCTATATAGTGCTATGCAGCAAGGCTTCTGCTGTCAAAATGAAAACAGGACTTCAGAACACAACTAGAAATACAAACCAGTGATTACTTGGCTTAGAATGGTGTTTGGTTTCCATAGAGGCAAGCTCCTGGAGGATGTGAATTTTTATACACAGCTTTCCTGCCTCACCTTTTTGCCTGGGACATTGAGCACAATTTGATGTGGACCCTTAGAGAGTGTTCTATTTTGATAGCATTCCAGAATTTTTAAAGTAGTGTCTTACTGAGACCAGTATCTTGGCCATGGGAGACACTTAATGATTACCTGTTAACATAAGATGACAAAATAGGATTAGGTTAGATTGTGACTACTTTTGTAAACTCAGTGTGGTCATAAATCTCTGGATTTGGAGGTTTGTTTTCTATTGCTAATTTTTCAGAACTGAGGAAAATTTAATATATTTAATCTTAAAATGTAAGTCTAGGCTTCTTTCTAAGTGAGAATTTTCCTTTCAATTTGTTTTTAGATGGTTTAGAGCAAGAATTTGTATCTTTTGAAGTGAAATGTGTTCTCCCTTTAGTCAGACTAGTTTCCATACTGTTTTCCCATATTTATTTTATCCTCTTTTGCCTTGGTTCGTGCTGCCACCTCTTTTCTCCCCACCGTTCCCTTCATTTCCTCCGTCCCATCTCAATCTTTCCAGCCTTTTTAAGGCTCACTGCAAATCCCTCTTCTAATCTGTAGCTCCAAAGTCTGTGTTATAAATTTTGGCCCTTGGTCTTATTCTTATTTCTTTTAATAATGTTATCTTGTATTGTTTACTAAGTTTTTTGTGTGTATTTTCTTTCCAGAAAATCTCCAAGCTTCTTGAAGGCAGGGATTGTAACCCATTTATAGTTCTGACCTTTCTACTTGTGAAAGTTGTTAAATTGAGCTCATTTCTCAGGAAGCAGTATGGTGCAATGAACTTGGGGCTAGAGACCTGGAGGCTTAGGTTCTGGTTCTGACACCAATTAATTGCATGACTTTGCAAAAATCATTTCACTGTTGTAGACTTCAGTTATTCCTCTGTGAAAGAAGGAGTTTTAATTACATGATCTCACCAACAGCCCAAACAGTTTATAATGATGTTACCAATGGCACCATCAGACCCTTAGAGATTAGGGGCTTTTTTAGATTTGTTCAGTGCCAGGCATATCTTCTCTGCCTTCTTGGAGCTTAGTATGTTAAGTCATACTGATGCAGAGATACATAGAAGAGCTGTAGATGATAAACGTCAAGTAGGTTTTAGAGTTCAGTTGCACATATAACAAATACAATGTATATTATGTGTACGTACATATATTGTAACAAACTATAATACAAGAAATGGAAATGAAATTAGTAAAGAGTTTGTGTAAACAAACATGCTTTGCATCTACCAAAAAATTGAATGGAACCAGTGTGACTAAATAGGAGTATTCTTTTTTAACATGTGAAATAGTAACATTCTGGGAAAGAATTATATTAATAAGATCATTTTAAGAAATTGTTCTAATATGAATGAAACATAAAAAAATTATGTGAATTTTTGGAGCATATTAGAAGACATAGCCTTCTACGTTGTTGTAGAGTACGGAAGTTGGATTTTGTTAATGTTTTGAGGAACTATAATAAAACGAACTCATCTTTTCGTCCACTTCTCACTCTACCTAGAACCTGTCACTGTTTGCCCCCACCCTAATCTCTTAACCCCGGAGTTAGAGTCGGTTTTCCTTCCTGGAATTTTATATGCAGCCAGTTATTAAATCATTTCTCTGTTATGTCTCCTGGATTGACAGCTTTTAATTTCCATGCACTTTACTAAATCAACCTAAATAAATTAATGCTTTAGCTTCCCAGCTTGTTTTCTTGCCTCTTAATATGATGAATGCCAAGAAGAACACCACATATGAGCAAAGGCATTAAGGAAAAAACCATATTTTTGAAAGGTTTATTTTGTGGCTGTATACAAGATGGACTAGGGAGAGCCCAAGTCCCCTGCCCCACTCCCCCTTCCGCCCACCAACATGCAGGGCCCTGTACATAGTACTGTGTTGTGTGCTCAGAATTTCAACTTGATCTTTATTGCCCAGTCTGCCATAGGCAAGCCAGTCTGCTTCCTGTCACTTGTACCAATACAGTTTATCCTCAACTTTGTGTATTTGGATAGGATATTCCTCTGCCTTATCTGTTTTTATTTCTCCTTCTTTAGACCTGGCTTATGAGTACTTCACTTCTGAGTGCTTTTCAACCTATCATTTTACTGTCTGTCACTTAATACCTAACAAATCACTTTATACTTTGTTATTTTATACCTGTTAGAGTTTGGTTTGTAAGGATTTTATCTCCTGTGTTAGATAGTGAACTCTCTGGAAACAGGGACCATGCTTCCTTTCTCCTTTGGATTCCATAAGGTAATATGCTGCTGTGTTGCTTAATAAGGTGCAGTGTGTCTAGATATACTCATTAGGTATTCACCTGTTGGAGGCCTTAGAATGCAGTACAGAATCATTCTGGACCCACACAAAGTGGCAGAGTAATTAAGTGCCAGGTTGTGGGTTCACTATAAGGAAGCAGTGCTGTGGTGGCACTTCTGTTAAAAAGGAAATTGAACAGACCATTTGAGACATCACTGGGGCCTGAACTGAAATACTGACTATAACTTTTTGAGAAAAAGATTGCTATTCAGTTCAAGGTTACCTTTGAGTTGTAGGCTACTTGTATGCATTTAATACTTATCTTTTACCTTATCATAAGCAGTAATATTAGCAATGGAATCAAAGTTCAGAGCATAGGTCTTTACAGTAGTATCCTTGTGGGTAAGCCTGTAGTTCATAATCCTAGGCCATCTCCAGGCAAATAAGGGACTCTGAGAGGTTGCACACTGAAACTTTCATATTGAACACTGAAACATTCCATCCTGAGTCAAGCATTAGCTATAAACTATTTTGTCTCAAAGCTTTCATGTCTACCAGGATAAAAAGAAATTCACTTTCATAGCAGATCTCTGGTGACTAAAATTGTAATGGAGCTCTCCTGTACTTACCTCTGAGTAGTTCTCCAGAGGTTTTCCTCTGGGGCTGGTAATTCTTCCACACCATGTGTCCTGAGTATTGAAGAGATGTTTTCTTCTCCCCAGACAACACTGCAAACCGATGAAGTTAAAAATGTGCCTTGTGGGACAAGGTAAGCTTTCCCCTCACTAACCATCCTCCCTTTAATTCAGATGGAGTTTCTCTTCATAAGCTGTGTTCACTTAGATATCTTTCAAAGAGGCATGAAAGTATTGGGTTGACCAAAAAGTCCATTTAGGTTTCTCTGTAAAATAAAAGATACATTTTTCATTTTTACCAATAACTTTATTGATATGGATATTTTGAGTATGTTGGCTATCTCCTTCCATTGGCTTCTAGTGGGTAGAGGCCAAGGGTACTGCTGAACATCTTCCAATGCATGAGACAGCCCCATAACAAAGAGTTGTTTGGCCAGAATGTCAATAGCACCAAGAAACTTCGCAAGCTACTTTTGACACATTTCTTTTTTTTTTTTTTTTAAAGATTTTATTTTATTTTTTATTTTTAGAGAGGGAAGGGAGAGGGGGAGAGAGAGAGAGAGAAACATCAATGTGCGGTTGCTGGGGGACATGGCCTGCAACCTAGGCATGTGCCCTGACTGGGAATCGAACCTGCGATGCCTGGTTCGCAGCCCGCACTCAATCCACTGAGCTACGCCAGCCAGGGCTACTTTTGACACATTTCATCGGTCACAGCATCTTCTCCATACACTGCACAAATCCTTTTTTTATGTTTCAGTTGCGTTTTTACCTTTCATGAAATAATAAAGTGTAATATGCTTAAAATATTGTGTTATCTTACACCATCTTCAGTATTAAAATGGCTGCACAAAAATTCACCAATTTTGATGTGTTTTTTTTAAATGCTGATGTGACAGCTGTCCCAGTACCATCTAATAAAATGTTTTTGAATGAAGTTAAAGATAGCTAAGCACTGTTAGAGCCTTTGTATGAAAAAAATGTAACAAAACTTTTTGGCCAACCCAATAACCCCAGGAGATTTCTCTTCTGAGCATTATTTGAGGAAAGCCCTATCTCTAAATAGGAGCTTTCCACTGTAGGAGCCATTAAGGTGTTACGAAGAGAACCAGCAGGCCTAACTTTGTGTGTCAGCACTGCCACATCTGCTTTATTGAGTTTTTTTAACTGAGACTATTTTTTTTTTTAGCACTTTTAGGTTTATAGCTAAATTGAACAGAAACTGTAGAGTTCCCATGTATTCTTTGCTGCCACACATGCCTTTATGGACTTTGTTAAGCTTAGTCTCCTCCTTTGTAAAAATTAGATAATAAAACCTATCTTGCAGAGTTATTCTAAGGAATAGAATTACTCTATATAAAGTGCCTAACCCAGCACTTGATCTAGAGTAAGTGCTTAGTAACTGAAAGTTTAAAATGAAATGGTCTCACCTGCCATCTGTAACATTAAAAGCCATCTGATTTAGAGTTTCTGACTCAGTAGGTCTGGAATGAGACCTGTGATTTGCATTTCTAGTGGAGATTCCCAGGTGATGATAATGCTACTGGTCCTAAGACCTTACTTTGAAAACCCTAAACACTGCCCTAAAGAATTTTAAGGAAGAAAGGCAAGCAAGGATCAAATTATTTCTAGAATATAATCAGTATGTTAAATTGTATCAAAACAAAATGTAAAATTGAAGGTATTTTTTAAATGCTGTATTTTAAATGATTAAAATATCTATTACGTGTCTGTATAAAAGAGGCTTTGACATCAATGGAAGGACAGAAATGTTTTTTAAAAGGGAGCAAATTTCCTGTGTTTTAAGTTAACATGTTTGATAAGTTCTCCCTGAATCTATCTGTAACTCTCTTATGTGGATTCCCTTTAGAGGTGACTCAAAACTGGCAGCTGGCGAGGTTTTGGGTAAATTTTATATTCATCTTCCTGCTTTTCAATTTTTTTTTTTTTCAGATTTTTAATTTAGTGAGCATGTATTACTCTTTTTTATCAGGGAAAAATGTCATTGTAAGTTGGTAGGAAGGCTTACTTGTTCAATTTCAAAACCTCTAATTTCATGTATCTCAAGTCAAAGTTAACATGCCCCTCAGGGTAGGCTAGGAAGTGTAGGAAGCCACTAATTAACAAGACTTGTCTTTCTAGAATGTCAGTTTGATTTCAGGGAGAAAATTTCTTAAAATTATTTTTCATTGATGATGCTATTGTTGTTGTCCCAATTTTTTCCCTTTGTCCCCTTCCATCCCTTCAGGCCATCCACACACTATTGTTCATGTCCATGGGTCACACATATCAGTTCTTTGGCTTCTCCATTTCCTATACTGTGCTGTAACCACCTATTTACACTTCCTAATCCCCTCATATCTTCACCCATTCCCTCACACCCCCTTCCCATCTGGCAACCATCAAAACGCCTCTTGTTTCTATGATTCTGTCTCTTTTCTTCTTGTTTGCTTAGTTTGTTTTTCAGATTCAATTTTTGATAGAGTTCTATTTTTTGCCATTTTGTTGTTCATAGTTTTGATCTTCTTTTTTTTAAGTCCCTTTAACATTTTATTTAATAATGATTTGGTGATGATGAACTCCTCTAGTTTTTTCTTGTCTGGGAAGCTTTATCTGCCCTTTGATTCTAAATGATGGCCTTGCAGGGTAGAGCCATCTTGGAAGTAGGTCCCCACTTTTCATGACTTGGAATATTTCTTGCCAATCCCTTCTAGCCTGCAAAGTTTCTTTTGAGAAATCAGCTGACAGTCTTATGGGAGCTCTCCTGTAGGTAACTAACTGCTCTTCTCTTGCTGCTTTATAAGATTTCTCTCTTTATCTTTAACCTTTGGCATTTTACTTTTATTTTTTTTAAAGATTTTATTTATTTTTAGATGGGGGAAGGGAGGAGGAAAGAGAGGGAGAGAAACGTCAGTGTGTGGTTGTCTCTTGCATACCTCCTATTAGGGATCTGGCCCACGACCCAGGCATGTGCCCTGACTGGGAATCGAACCAGCGACCCTGTGGTTCGCAGGCCAGCATTCAATCACTGAGCCACACCAGCCAGGGCAACTTTTTGCATATTACAGTGTATCTTGAAGTGGGCCTCTGTGCATCCATCTTGTTTGGGACTCTCTGAGCTTCATGGACTTGCATCTCTATTTCCTTCACCAAATTAGGGAAATTTTCTTTCATTATTTTTTCAAATAGATTTCCAATTTCTTGCTCTTTCTCTTCTTCTGGCACCTCTATGACATGAATGTTGGAATGCTTGAAGTTGTCCCAGAGGCTGCTTACACTATGCTTGTTTTAGGGGGTTCTTTTTTCTTCTTGTTCTGTTTGGTTGTTTTTGCTTCCTTATGTTTCGAATCATTGATTTGATTCTTGGCTTCATCCACTCTACTGTTGTTTCCCCGTAAATTGCTTTTTATTTCAATTAGTGTATCCTTCGTTTCTGACTGGATCTTTTTCATGTTGCTGAGGTCCTCACTAAGTTCCTTGATCATCCTTATAACATTGTTTTGAACTCTGCATCCGATAGATTGCTTATCTCCATATCATTTAGCTTTTTTCCTGGAGTTTTGATCTGTTCTTTTTTTGTGTGCCAGGTTTTTTTGTCTCCTTGTTTTGGCAACCTCCCTGTGTTTCTATGTATTAGGTGGAGCTGCTTTGACTCCATTTCCTGGTAGTGTGGCCTAATGTAGTTAGGTGTCCTATAGGGTCTAGTGGCACAGCCTTGCCTATTACCTAAGCTGCACCCTTTGTGTGGGTTGAGTACACCCTCCTCTTGTAGTTGATTGTTGTTGGGAGATCACTGGGAAAGACTTTCCCAGGCTAGTCAGCTGCAGGGATTGGCTGTGACCACTGACCACCAGCCACCAGCCTCCATGGAGGTTCAGCTGTGCAGGAGCAGGGTGGTGGTGCTCTGTGTCTGTAGCTGCCCACTGGGTGTGCAGGCCCTGGGGTTTACTGGGTGGTGCAGGCCAAGGTCAGCCTCTACCTGTGTTTTTCCCAAGGCTACCCTGCCTGAGTTATAAAGCAATCTGAGATGGCTGCTACTCATGCTGGGCTTGGAGATTCCCAGGGGAAGCTAAGCTGTGAATCTAGGCTAGATGCTGCTAGTCCTGGGCTTGGGGCTCACTGAGGCCAGCTGTTACTTGTATGAGAGGATTTAAGAAAGTTGTTCAGTATGAGCTGAGACCAGCCATTCATATGGAAGAGTAGTTTGGTTGTACCCATAAGTTGGGTGGAGTGGAGTCTCTGGGGATCTCCAAGGTGGGTCAAACAGTGTTAGCCAAGTTGAAGGAGTCTCAGATATGGCACCAGCTTGTCAGCCCTGTGGCTCTGGCAGGGGAGGGTTTAGAAAGGGAAAATGGCTTCTTCTTGCCTTGATATAAGATACTTTAGCCTCTCCCAGTATACCACTGGTGCCTTTTAAGCTGCTACCCCGGTGCTGGAGCTTAGAGGGAGTAAGTCTAAGTAGGTAAGTCCTGTTTGTGGGTTCTTTCAGAGGAACTGCTGGAGGCTCTAGCAGTTTCTTCCACCAACTCAATCCCTGCTGGTTTTTGCAGCCAGAAGTTGAGAGGACTTAATCTTCCTGGCACTGGAGCCTTGGGCTGGGACTCCTCAATCCTGAGATAGCCCTCCTGCATTTTTATCCACCGTATGTGGGTGAAGGACTGTCCTGTCCCATATTTTCGCCCCTCCTACCAGTCTGGATGGGTGTGGTTTCTTTAATTCCATAGTTGTCAGACTTTTCCTTTCAACTCGATATCTGACGGTGTTGAGTGGTGGTGGTTCTGTGTTCTACTTGTAGTTTTGATGTGGTTATACGAAGAGGCAAGCCATATTTGCCTATTCCTCCATCTTAACCAGAAGTCCAGAAAAATTGTTTTCATCCAGAATAAATGTGGATAAAACACAGCTAAAAGCTATTGATGAATTATTAAAATAAGACAGGAAACCAGAAGAATTTTAGACAGTGGCTTGACTATACCTCTTGAGGAACCATATTCTTGGTTTCTTGAAGGAAGACTTTGAGAAGAGCACTGCTTTATCTATTGGATTCAGTTAATAAGGGCAAAATGCTAAGTAGCTTTAGGTTATAGGTTTAGTCTTCATGTGAACAGGACAGAAGTGAACCTTTGTTACAAGAACTAGGTGAGTATGTGTGTAGTTATTCGAGTAGTGGTTAGTGGAGTCATTTTAATCAGTATGTGCCTTAAGATTTTTTTTCTAAATTTTATCTTGTGTTATATGTTTAATGTTCTGAGATTATAATAGATTTGTATTTGGCTTACACTTTTTCCTTTTTTTTTTTTTTTTCTTTTTTAGTGGTGGGGTCATGATCTATATTGACCGAATAGAAGTGGTTAATATGTTGGCTCCTTATGCAGGTAGAGTACCAGTCTTTTGTGTTGTTTTTATAGTTATAATCAGAGTATTTGTAACTTAATACTGCATAGAGATTCCTTGGCAAATAGAAAGGTACTTTGAAAGTTTTATGATCTCATTTACTTCTGATATGTCTAAAAAAATAATCACTGGAATATTTTCCATTTCTAGGGAATGGTGACAGAAATAGGTCACGAGTCTTGGCCAGAGTTGACTTTGTGCAGCTGTATGGGTTACTCTTTGTTTTTAAAGAGCAAGACAGTCAAGAATTTGCCAAAAGTAGCATTTTATGCAGTGAGGATGAGAGAGAATTTCCATGCATGCTAAAAATCTATAATTGATTAATTCCTGGTCACATTTATTTGTGACCATAGAAAAATCTTTTCTGGTTTAGAGTTAGTATAATTTGCAAAGCAATCTGCACTCAGTGTGGGGAAAACATTTTCAGGGTAGAAGATGAAAACTCACAGAGACGGAGTGGGAACTGTTAAAAAACTTAATTAGTGGTGAAGAAAATCTGCCTTTTTGTTGTTTGTTAGATTTTCCCCCCCAATTTTTTTGTGGCAAAATACACATAAATTATCTTAGCCATTTTTTAAATGTACAGTTCAGTGGTATTAATAAATACATTTTTACATTGTTATGCAACCGTCACCAACTCAATCTTCATAACTCCTTTCATTTTGAAAAACTGAAACTTTGTACCCATTGAACGGTAACTGCCCATCTCCCCTTCTCCCCAGCCCCTGGCAGCCACCATTGTACTTTCTGTCTCTGAGTCTAACTGCTCTGAGTACCGCATATAAGTGGAATCACCTGGTATTTGCCTTTCTGTGGCTGGCTTATTTCACTTAGCATAATGTTCTCAACATTCATCCATGTTGTAGCATGTATCAGAAAATCCTTTTTAAGGCTGAATAATACTGCATTGTATGTGTATACTACGTTTTGTTTATCCATTCGTCCGTCAGTGGGCACTTGGGTTGCCTCCACATTTTAGCTATTGTGAATAATGCTGCTATGAACATGGGTGTGCGTGGGTCTCTTCAGGACCGTTTGCCCTGTTTATCTTTATCATCGTTAAAATTGGCGTGCCTAGTGCGGGTGTCTAACCTGTTGGCATCTCTGGGCCACACTGGAAGAAGAGTTGTTGGGCCACACATTAAATACATTGGGACACATAATCACAAAAAAAATCTCATAATATAAGTAAGTTTATGGTTTTGTGTTGGGCCACATGTAGGCTGCATGTTGGACACCCCTGTGGCCCTAAGAGGTTTTTATTTTATGTAAGATGTGATACCAGATATATACTGGAATGGAAGGTCATGCTGAATTTCATGTCACAGGACAGGCATGAAGAGCAAAAGGATTTCAGAGAGCAGACTGTATCATGGCCTAGTGGATCTGGATATTTATTTTTCAGTGATTATTTCCCTTGTCTTTTTTCATCTACTTTCCCTGGTAACAAATCAGTGGAATGGATTATGATTGGAAAAATAGAAGAAGGAGAGATTGCTGTTCTCTAGCCGGAGATAAAGAGGAAACTATTGGATCACCTGTTCATTTGGAAATGACCGAGCAAATGAATTAGCAATTATTTATTGATGTCCAGTCTATCAGGGGAAGGCCAGTGGAGAAAATCCTTGGGTCCAAAGGGAGAAAACAGCATGTTGTTTCTAATTTTTTACTTTTCAATTACAGTTAACGTGCAGTATTAGTTCTAGCTGTACAACCCAGTGATTAGACAGTTATATAAGTTACAAAGGGGTCACCTTGATAAACCTAGGGCCCATTGACACCACACATATTACAGTCATTTCAGTGTTATTGGCTGTGTTCTTCATGCTGTACTTTACATCCCGGTGACTGCTGCATAACTGCCGAGTTGTACTTAATCCCTTCACCTTTTTCAACCACCCTCCTAACCCCCATATTTTAATAGGTAAAGCACAGGTTCTCGTATGGTCTAGTATGTGCCCCCTTAGGCACATTTCTGAAATTCTCTGTTTCCTCAATTAGATTTTTTGGTGAGAATTAAATGCTAATGTATGTAAATTGCCTGACACAAAGCGTGGCCCAAAATATGTTAGCTTATTCCCATTTTAGCCTGGTGTCTTTTTAATAGGCTTTAAAAACTGCCTTTTTGAAAATGGTCTTTTGCAGCCACTGCCTTCGTTCATTCCCACTGTTCCTCAGCTAGTTCAGGACCTCTTAGCTAAGCTTTTGCTTCTCAGTGCAGTGGAACCGACTTCATTCCAAAAGGCTGTTCAGAAGCCATTTGTTCAAAAACCGAATCTCCTTTGTTTGTCACCTGGGAGACATGTGCCTGATCGTGCAGACATCAGCATGAAAGGGTTGTTCAGTCGAGAACCAAAGTTTTGTTTGACAACAGAGACATTTTTTCCATGAACAAGCTTGGTGGACACAGAGTTGTTTGAGGTGTGAGACGCATGAGAACTGAGATTTGACTGTAACTGCTTCACGGATTCCTGTCTCTGGTCTTTGTGCCTCACAGTTCGTCTTCACTTTGCTGCCAAAGTACAAATCTGATTGTGTCGTGCCCTTGCTTGAAAACGATCAGTTCTTTATTACCTCCAAGATATGTAGACTCTTCTTAGTGTGTAATTCGAAGCTTGCCTATTAGAATTGCAAATACAGTGAAATATGGGAAATTGCGCACAAGGAACATACCAAGGTTTTTGAGTTGTGTTTCATGTCTTCACTGTTCTGTTGGTACTTTCCACATGTGTGTTATATCAGCATAACTTTTACCTTGGCTGCATTAGAAGATACATAGCTAAACATGGATTGTACCTCTCCTTCAGTGTTTGATATCGTGAGGAACTACACTGCAGACTATGACAAGACCTTAATCTTCAATAAAATCCATCATGAACTGAACCAGTTTTGCAGCGTCCACACACTTCAAGAAGTTTATATTGAATTGTTCGGTCAGTGTCTTATTTGTTTTAAATATGTAAAAACTAATTGGAAATCTTGTTCAACTCATTTTATGGATGCTATAATTAGTAAACATTATGCTATTTGAACATATTTTTAAAGATTTTATTTTTTAGAGAGGGGAAGGGAGGGAGAAAGAGAGGAAGAGAAATATCAGTGTGTGGTTGCCTCTCTCAAGCCCCCTACTGAGGACCTGGCCCACAACCCAGGCATGTGCCCTGACTGGGAATTGAACTGATGACCCTTTGATTTACAGGTGGGTGCTCAGTCCACTGAGCCACACCAGCCAGGGCTATGTGAAAATTTGTATTGAATTTATAATAGAGCAACTGTCTTTAAAATGTTCTTTATCAAACTTATAATAGAGCGATTGTCTAAAATATTCTTTATCTTATTAAATCAAGTACTTAGATAAGATATTTTAAGAGTGTATGAAATGCATGATACATAACTTGGTGGAAATTGGAAAAGATCATTAATTACAGGCCATGTACTGTTTTTACTGTGGTAACTTACTAAAAATTAGCTTTGTTGCTATTTTAATAGATAATTTGGGAAAATTTAGAAGTCTGTGTCTGGGAGCTTCCTGAGACCCACTTCCATGTTTGATAATTTGCCAGGAGGACTTATAGGATTCTGTAAATAGTTGTACTCACAGCTGAGCTGTATTAATGCCAAAAGGATGCAAAGCACAGTCAGCAAAAGAAAAAGGCACATGGGTATGGTCTGAAGGAAACCAGGCACAAGCTTTCAAGAGTAGAGTAGAGTAGAGCAGGACACACGTAATTACTGCAGCACTGAATTGTGACAACGCGTGTGGAATGTTGTCTACTACGTAGGGAAACTCATTAGACTCTGTGCAGGATCTTCAGTCGGGGCTGGTCACGTAGGCCCTTCTGTCTGGTACGTATCAGAATTCCAGACTACCAGTAGGAAAGCAGGTGTTTGGCATAAACCACATGGTTTGAATAAACAGTTCAGGCACAGTGAGTCATTCTTACCAGTTCTGTGGTTTGTGGGAGTCCTGTCGGAATCCAAATTCCCAGGTGACAAGCCAAGGGCTAATTTGCAAACAGGCCTTTCTAAGGATGGCTGCTTCAGGCCTCCTGTGGTTACTCTTTTTCTGCACAAATTACTTCTCATTTGTAATAGTGAAAGCTCTGACCAGGGGTTGGGTTGTTGGGATTAGAGTTGTTGGGATTGACTGCTCACTTCTTCCTGGAATTGATAATGAATTTCTTAGAGGCAGGCTAGGGATGTTTAATCAGTTTAGAAATCTACAATTGATTCCTCATTGATGCTTGGCAACTGTCGGGACAGTATATGAGAAAACTGATTGGTCCTGATTTGGCACATCACCTGTCTTTTTAATGTTGGTGAAAGTATTGTTGAGGTGGATCAAGAACTCACATGAGTTATAAGGCCAAGTGAAGTGACATCTTTATTGTCCATTCTTGTGTGATTCAGAGACTTTCCTGTGAGCCTCCCTCACCCCACCCTCTCTATTTTTAAGTCCAAAATAATAGGCAAAGGTCCATGGAAATGAAATTTAGTTATTTGGGCATTTGGGGTAAAGACTGATTGAAGATAGGATTTTTTTTTTTAAGAGATGGGAGGGGAGAGAGAAAGAGAGGGAAAGAAACATTAATGTGTGGTTGCCTCTTGAGTGCCCCCTACTGGGGACCTGGCCTCCAACCCACACATGTTCCCTGAGTGGGAATAGAACCAGCAACCCTTTGGTTCAAGGACAGTGCTCAATCCACTGAGCCATACCAGCCAGGGCCCTTTTTTTAAAATGAGAATCAGGATACCTGTTAAGTAATAATACTGAGTTGGTATTCTCCAGCGGAGATCTAGGAGATTCTGGGAGGATCGAAGTCAGTGGAGACCTAGATTCTCCTTTTATTGGATCAACTTAATTTCTTTGATGATTCCTCATACTTTCTCCCATACAACAGGTAAAATTATATATAACATATATTTGTTTTCATATATATGTGGGGCACTTTAAGCTCTATGAAAGAACAGTACCGTGGAGATTTTAGATCTAACAATGACTGGTTTTGTTTCAATATCAATACAGTGTAAAAATAATTTTTAAGTGTCATGAAAGCTGTTGTTTTTGGCTTCAAAAACAGATCAAATAGATGAAAACCTGAAGCAAGCTCTGCAGAAAGATTTAAATGTCATGGCACCCGGCCTCACCATACAGGTAAGCCTTTTTCCTAGAGAAATTCTCTGGGTCTTTGAGAGTTTTGAATTTAATTGCCATTCATCATACTGTTTATTCAGCAGTGATTTAATTAAAGTGCTGTGGTGGTTTATAGAATACCTTACTCCGTTTGACTTTAGGTCTCTGCCAAAATGAAATTCTCTTATACCTTAACTATGAACTCTTAGAGGGGACAGATAAGCTGAGGTTTTTAAATGGAAATGAAATCCACATACTGTGGTGTGTTGAGGCATTACTAAGATACAGTGATGGTTATAAATCAGTGTAAGAGTATTCTTGCCCTCAGTAAGATTATGAAAAAGGATTTCAAGTATAAGATTTAAACAATAGTAATTCTAGACAAAGGAAATGTCCTGAAGTATTAATTGACAAATCAAATGATTAGTGCTGTAAGTTTGGCATTAGAGAACATTTCAAGAAAATCTGTCTAGAACAACTATGATTGAGTTGGGATTTTAGGTGGGTCTGGAATTAATACAGTTTATATGGGGGAAGGAGTACAGGATGTATTTCAAGTGGATGGGTGGCCTGAGTAAAGCAAGGTAGCAGGTAGTGGTGGCAGTGGCGGCCGCAGCATTGGGAGACAGAATGGAGAGGGGTTATATATATCTGCTTTTTGGGGTCAGTATTTTTTCAGATTGGCTTGCAATCCATTAGTGGATTCTAAAATCAGTTTTAGTATCATGACCAGTGTTTTTGTAAAATGGAATTGAGTAGGAAAAGAAGTTAGTGCATGCAATGTAGTAAGTTTTAAGTATCATTCTGTGAAACTTTTGTTTTATGTAAATATGAGGGTAGGTGTTTATACTGGGTGTCACTGTAAAATGTGTTTTCTTACTGCAGTCATAGTCAGTAACATTTGAAAGCCATGGCTTCTCCAGTATCGTTTCTCAGAGTTTCTAGATCAGTTGACGGTGGTGGTGAACATTACTGCAGCTAAAGATAAAGCTCTGGTGTCACATGTTTCAGCTGTCGCATTGCTACTGAACGTGTGCGTTCCCTGTGAGTGATTGTACCTTATCTCATAAACAAGACTGGAAAGGCGACTAGGGTTTTTCCTGTCCTCATTCGTATTCTGCCGTTGTCTCTGAAAGGTGCCTGAGGGGGAGCCTCCAACGTTAAGGGGTCATTTGAAATATGTTCAGAGCTAACTTTGTAAAATTTTCTTGGTTCTATATTCAGCCGTGGCTGGAGTAGCTTTTCAAGTTTAAATATAATAAATGTGAATGTCATAGATTCTTGGATTCTGCCAGGTTGTTACTTAGAACTGTAGCTCATTCTTTTTAACAGCTGCCTAGAATCCCTTAAAAATCCCTTGCCTTTTATTTTGTAACCATTTCCCTATCAGTTTCCTTTTTTTATTTGCTGTTAGTAAGATGTAGTTAACATTCCTGACACATCTCCTTTTATGTACAAATTATCTTTCAAAGTGGCTGTACAGATCTACATTTGAAGCAATCAGACATGTTCATTTTTGCTAAATAGATAGGTGTGAAGTTCTCTCTTTTTGATTTGCATTTCCTTAGTTACTATGTTGAGCACCTTATTTCTTTTCTTTTTTTTTTCTTCACCATATGTACTCTCCTCTTTAAATTGTTTGCCCATGTCCTTTGCCCATTTATCTGCTGGATTTTTGTTTCTTCCTTACTTGTAGTAATACTTTGTATATTCTGTATATTTTCATATATATGTTATATAGTATGTTGTAAAAAAACTAGATATTAGGAAAAAGAATAACAAAGTGAAATTAACCTGTAATTTTTATGTTTATTTATAAGTATAAATAATGTTACAGTGTTAAACTAAAGTAGAATCATGCCAGTCTCTTTTTTCACTAACAGTGTATAAGTACGTAAGCATCTTTTCAAGTAAAAAATACAGATTTGGGGCATTATCGCTTTTAATGGTTTTATTTCATCTCCATGGCTTCCAGTTTTTACTGTTCTGTTCCTGTTGCAATGACCAAGTTTATTATAAACATCTTTTAAAATCCTTCCCTTAGGATAAATTCTTAAATGTGGGATTGATGTGTCAAAATGTATCCCTATTTGGGGACTTTTTGATGCATATTGCCAAATTGCCTTTCAGAAGAATTTGAACAGCTTATACTCACCCATCAGCAGTGTTGGTGAGCTGTAGTGTCCTACATGTTTGATTGTGTGATTAGACCCAAATAAATAATCAGCTGTTGCGTACCTGCTCTCTTAATCCTTTTGGAGAAAATTAATCTGGCCTTTTGTATTAATTACAGAGGTTGAATGCCTAGGCTATTTACTGGCTGTTTGTATTTCATTTGTGAATTGTTTATTGTGTTTGTTCATTTTTTAGTCGTTGACCTGTATTTTTCCCTTGATTTAAACATGCTATTTTTAATAAGTTAATTATCACAACTCTTTTAAATGCATAGGAAGCTTTTTATGTAATAATTTTAGTATTTTTTCTTTATGGTGTTTTGCAATGCTGACATGTTTTAAGAGCTTTTCACTACTTTTAAAATACAGAACTTGAATAAAATCAGAAATTATATTTTTCTACACTTTTATAGTTGTATTTTTACCTTTAAATCTTGAATTCATCCAGAACCCATTTGAGGTCAATGGTGAGGAAGGGCTCTAATTACCTCCCAATACCATCGATTTGGTAACAGTAGTAATTCTGAGTAATGTGTGCTTTCGTCTCCCCTGTGTTTGAAATGCCTTTGTGTTGTATGCTAAATTCCATTATATAGTTGGGGGGTGGGGATTGGACTTTATTCTGTTCCATTGATCTATTTTCTATCCTTTGATTAGTTATTGAGGCCTTGGTCTTTTCCCATCAAATCTACTTCTCTCCCATTTTTTCCCTTCTTGTTAGTAAATGGAACCTTCTTCCCCTAAGACCAGTTTAGATGCCTGGGAGGCATTTTTTGACCCTCTTATCCTAACATCTGACCAGTCCCCATATCCTACCACAGGAATCCATCTAACACTGTTCATGGCTCCATCTTCACTGCCACCTCCTTAGGCCGAGTCCGTCTCCTGGACTTCTGCACTAGTCTATCTTGTCCACACTTTCATTTCTACTCTTATCCATGTCATTTTCTTCACAGCAGCAAGAAGGATCTCTTAAAGTTACATATATTTGTTGTTTATGTAAAAACAGTTATTGAGTGAGAAAAATATCTCTTTATATAATACATTTTCAAACTGGTAAATCAAAGCCTTCATAGTTTTGGTTTCTTTAATCTGCTATAGTTTCTTATGATACTTGGAATGCATTTCTGGAACTTTTAAGCCTATTTTTCAGCCTTTCTATTTTTAACACATTACTCTATGGTGATGATAATGCAGTGTTTTATTCACCTGTAAAATCCAGTAAGTTAGATTATCTTTTTAAAACTAATGGTTGTTAATATTTCTGCCAGAAGAGTTTTCATTATTGATATTTTTAAGTTCTATCAGTTACCTCAACTGGTGTATAAGTTTTAAAATTGGAAACATAGATAATGGCTTTACTTAATCACATCATCATTTTTGTTTCTTTTAGAATATTTGACCCACGTGAGAAACTCCTATCCCAAATTAAATTAATACTCAGGGATTTAATGAGTTTTTTTTTTTAAAGGTTTTATTTATTTATGTTTAGACAGAGGGAAAGGGAGGGAGAAAGGGAGGGGGAGAAATATCAATGTGTGGTTGCCTCTTGTATGCCCCCTACTAGGGACCTGGCCTGCAACCCAGGCATGTGCCCTGACTGGGAATTGAACCGGTAACCCTTTTTGGTTCAGAGGCCCATGCTCAATCCACTGAGCCACACCAGCCGGGGCGGATTTAATGAGTTTTAATGCTGTTAAATATGTAGTAGTTTTTTTTTTTTAAGCATTAAGGTATGCAAGTGATTCTTGGTGAATTTATTATATATCTACAAGTTTGCTGAATTCATTGTCTCTAGTAATTTTTTGGTTAATTTCCTTCGCGTGTGTTGGGGGGGCTGTTTATGTGTGTGTTAAAAACACTTCACATGATACCTACCTTCTTAACTAAGCATATAATACATTGTCATTGACTATAGGTGAAATGTACAGCAGACCTCAAGAGCTATTTTTCTTGCCTAACTGAAACTTTGTGAATTTTCTTTGATTTTTTTTTGTTATATAATTACACCAAAATAAAAATCTTGATTTCCCCTTCCATAGCCTAGTATTTCCCAGTCCCCAAATCATCCTATTTTAATTCTTCACATAATACTTATAAGTATCTGAAGTTCTCTTATTTATTTATTTGCTCTTTGTTGTTGTCTGATGTGTTTTCTCCCTCTTAACTTTTAAATTCCATGACAGCAGTCTCGCCTTGTTCATTGCCGTATCCGCAGAACAAATAGCACTTGGCACAGACTAGGCACCAGCTCGTGTTTGTTAAGTGAATATTCTCTGTAACAACCATTATTTTCATTTTTCCCTTCTCTATAACTGTACCCAGTTTTTCTTGAGTAACTGCTTTGGCAAATTAGAGTGGTAAAAATAGGCAATCTTGATATTTTTTTCCCATGTTATTTAGGGGAGAGACTATATTATATGCTAGCTTTTGGTTTAAACTATATGCTTATTATTCAGGGATCAGTTTCAACAGATAAATTTATTTCATCAGCTTTTTTTCCCCTTTCTCTGCTCACCCTGTGTGTGTGTGTGTGTGTGTGTGTGCGTGTGCGCGCACGCGCACACACACGCGCGCTTTTGGGCCATTGTTTGGGGTTTTTAAAATTTTATTTCTTCAGTTTCTCGTGATGCAACTTATGGTATCTGTTCCAGGTATTTATAATTTCACATATTGGAAAATAATGAGATTTCCCAAGATTGGCAAGCATGCAGTATGTTCTTCTACCTGGTACAGCAAGATGGAAGTCTACAGAAAGCAGTTCTATTTTATGCTTCTTTTTATACGACTAAAAAGTTAGATGGCTAGTGTCTTAAATGCAATGTGACAATGCTTTCCTTTGAATCATATTAAGAGGTAATGGAAGTCATATGTATTTCTTAGTCACATGGTGAAATCTGGCATTTCTCACAGTTTCTGGTTCTGAATTTTTGTCTCCTGGGTATCTCCACAAGTGGTTCTTTAGGGTCTCACATGCTTCGCCTCCAGGGTGTGATGAGTCCCCACCACGTGGCCCCCAGTTTCTTACTTCATTTCATTCTGATTTCTTGTATTTGTTGTAGTTATGATAGTCCTTGAAATTACATACAGATTTGTTCTCTTTCATGTAGGGAAGGCTGTGTTTCTTAAACATTTTAAAAAGTCTTTTTTCAAGTGTCTTAAAACAAGGGTATTTAAAGTCTTTGTTTCTTAAAAGTTTAGCCAGTTTTCAGAGGAAAATCAACTTCTTCAGACCAGCAAAGTGTTTTGTGTATGTTTGCAGTACAGAAGGGGAATGAGGGATGTTGAACTAGTAAAATCAAAAGGTTTTGAGAGATCAACTTCTAATGTACAAAAGTCAGCCTTCCAAAAAAAAATGTACTTTCAAAGGAGACAATGTAATTATTTCAAAGTTCACTGGTTAGGAAAACAAAGTTTCTAGTAAACAGTGTCTCCAAAGGGAATTAGACTTTGCTCTTAAGTGAGATTCTAGAAAGAATATAAGCTCTTAGTTGATACTTATTTTCCTTCTGCCTTTGGCTGTTTGTTTATAGCAAGTCCTGAGTGATCCTTGGTTTAAAAAGTGGTAAATTCATTTACTGCTCACTATGTTAAGTTGCATGTACGACCTGGATTTTTGTTTTTTACTGTTTTCTACTTGACAACTTAAATCTTGGAATTTTGTCTTCCTTTTATTTCTTTGGTTTGAAAATTGCAAAAGGAAACAAAAGTATCCAACTAAAGAGCTCTGCAAAAGGTCTTGGAGGGAGTTGATTTCCTCCAGTGGTGGAGTGGCTTTTCCTGTAGCCAGGCTTGCTTTTGTTTTTTAGGAAAGAAGCAGCAGCTTATCCTTGATTATTGGTGTGATGGCTGAAAAGTAGCTTTTCTCATGGGATCCCCACAGGTGTTAATAGGCAGCTATGTCGTAGTTGTTTTGTTAATTTGAGGAGCTCTTCTGTAGATGATTTAGTTTGAAGATTTATTTTTCAAATATACTTTGGCTTTTTCACTTTTATTTTTTAGGCTGTGCGTGTTACAAAACCAAAAATCCCAGAAGCCATAAGAAGAAATTTTGAGTTAATGTGAGTAATATGCATGGGATCCCACTATTTTATTTAGGGCTGTCTACATAGTAATACACCAGTCCAGAGGAAACACGTGTGAGATACTACGCTGGGGTGTGTTGTATATCTGTCTTCCATACTTTAGTTCTAGTGATACTGCCTGTTCTACTGTCGTATTTCCCACTAGACTCTTTCTGTTTTCTCTTTATATTATGGACATTTCAGGAGCAGCTTCAGTGCTAAGGATGCAGCTTGCTGTAGAACTATTGTTGGAAGCCTAAGGAGCCATAATTTTGTTGTGAATAATACCTTGAATTAAATGCTGATAGACAAGAGAAAGAGTCCTAGCTATTAAGGTTGAAGAGAGTGCCTATATTCTGTTAACTGCGTTACAGTGATAAGAAGAGACTCTTTATTGGTATGACATTTGGTTTGTATGTGATTGTGTATCTAATTATAGATCTGGAGAAGCTTTTCCTGAGTTTACTCCTGGTGGTATTCTCTCGTGTGTCCAGGGCTGACTGGATACGGGAAATTACTTGGGCGACATGTTTCTAAGTGCTTCGGAAGACCCCTGCTGGGAGAATACCTAATGCAGTTCAAATGGCAGTGTTATTCTCATATGACAGACTGAGAAGAAACAAAAGCCTGTAGGAAATTTGATTGGCATGTTAAGAGGAAAAATGTGAAATGCTGGAAAAGTAACTTTGCAAGATGTCTAAATACAAGGGGCCCAAGGTGTGATAATACTTTATGGAGTGATATACTTCTGAATCCTGTTGTTCCCAAGTCTGTACCTTCTATTTAGTTTTATTTCCATTTTTTTCCTTGTAGAGAAGGAACTCTTTCGAAACTTTTAAGCAGTGTCAGACTGATCATTTCAGGGTCTCATCTATTTGTAGAAAAAATACTTACTGAAGGCTATGTGTGGTCTTAGGCTTTCAATGTGATGGCTTCTGGTGATGGCGATATGAATGCTGTGTGTTTTCTGCCCTCCAGTTCCTCGTCATATCCAGAGTGTCACTTTATATCTTTGTAGATGTTGGAAGGAGGAAAGGGGAGAGCTCTGGGTAAATGTTTTGGGAAAACCATTGGAGTTACTTTTCAGATAATTCTGGATCTTGCCTAGTTCTGTGCACTATTGGATTTCCAGAATTAAAGGCACCTTGGGATCATCCTGTCTAACCTGCCATGTGGTCACCCAGTTGCCACCTGTACATGCTTAGTGCTAGGCCAGCCATTTCCATTATTAGAAAGCTCAGATTCTTAGAAAAGTTTTTCTTATGCTGAGCCCCAGTTTACCGCCTAGTACCGTAAACTGCCATCCAGTTACATCTTTTGTACAGCAAATAAGGCCACTGCACAGGGGTGTCTGTCTGAGGAGGGTCAGAAATCCAGCTCCTTTCTGCTTGTCAAACTGTGCACCTGAGGGGCTGCATCTTCCTGGAGGTTGATGCCTTTTGCTAAGTGGCCCGGATGTGCTGTATGAGCTAGCTGGAGGCCTAATAGCAAAGGAAACATTATATACTCCAGATACTTCCAAATCACAGGCCTTTCCATAATGCAGTTAGAGGAAAAGTTCAGATTAAGATCACATGCACTAAATCTGATTCCTATCTCTGGGTAACTTTGGGCAAATCATAGAACCTTTCAACCTCGGATTCATTATATGTAAAATAGAATAACACCCTCGTTGCCTACTTAATGGGTCAAAAAGTTCTTTTTGAAGATGGTTCTCTGACACTCCCCCCCCCCCCATAGAGTCAGCATTAACTAACAGCCCATGACTGCACTTCATTTCTAATTTTTGTAATATTTTGTCCACAGGGAGGCTGAGAAGACAAAACTTCTTATAGCTATCCAGAAACAGAAGGTGGTGGAGAAGGAAGCTGAGACAGAGAGGAAAAAGGCTATTATAGGTATTTGGATTTCTTTCTGAAAGGGTTGTTCTCTTAAGTACAGGTATTGTGAGTTTGTCCAGGTCTTTGTCAGCTTCATGTTAGATATTAATAGGACTCAAATAAGATAGCATCATATATAGTTTAGAATTCTGGAAACTTCTTTATACAGTCAAGTGTCCTAAAGCCTTTAAAAGCAGAGGAGGCCAGTACCTAAGTGTTTAAACTCTGCACCAAGTTGTGTCTTTCTCTAGGATAGGGAAAGTGGGTGGGGCTTGGGGCAGCTCTAGCCTCTGTGGATTAGGGCTTTTGTGCATACAAATTAAGAATGGGGAAGTTTTGGGCTGAAGCCCAAGATTACAGTCTGCATCCTTGCTGTTGTCATGCACCTAGTTTTATCTGGATAAATAAATACAGTGATCTGGAAAGCAGCAGGATTGCTTACGGCTCGTTTTGAATCAGTGACTTCCCCGACACTCCGCGATGCTGTGTATTAGATTGCCATCTCAGGCTCCCAGTTCTTTGTTCCTTGGATGCTGAAAGTTTAAGGAGTTTTTCATTAAATACTTCAAATATACAGAATGTACAGAGAACAGCATAATGAAGGCTTAACTTTTTGCCAAATTTCCTTCAGATCATATTTGCTTTAGGAAAAAATGCATCTGTTTGAAGCCTCCTCTGTACCCTTCCCTGACCTTGTTTCTTGACCTGTCCTCTCAGAGGAGCTTCTGTTCTGAGGTTGATGTTTATTTTTCTGCCCATATTTTTACAGTTCCACTGTAAGTATGTAATAGACAATTCACAGATTATTTTAAACTGCAAAATGGCATTGGACTCTACCTTTTATTTCACAACTTGCCTTTTAAAACTGCTTGAGTTTTATTCATGTTGATACATGCAGATCTAGTTCATTTTTAACTACTGAGTATTTTTTCCTATGAGTGAACCTCAGTTTATTCTGACAGATTGATTACTAACGAAGAGTGAGGTAGTTTCTGGTTTTTCCTTTTTACAAAGAGTGCTGCAACAATGCCCTTCCCAGGTCTCTGCACACCGCAGGGTTTTCGCTTTCCTGGAGTAGTGTTACTCAACACGTGGAACGGGTCAGCGCCCTGTCACCAGCTTTTTGTTTCTGGTTCACAGCGAGATGAACACAGAAATGGACAATGGGTGTTCAGAAGTTCTTAGGGAGCAGTTTTGGTGGTATTTTTTTTTTATGTCTGTTGAACCTAATAAAAAACTGGAGCTTGTGCTTTTGTTATCAGACTTTTTGGAATTTATGCCAGTTTGATGGTGGACATTGTATCACATTATTTCAGTTGAATTTCCCCCATTACTCTGAAGTCGAATATCGTTTATTGGTCTTTCAGGTTTCCCTCTTCTAGTGTGCAAATTGCCTGTTAATGTGATTAGTCTATTATTTGATTACTTTTTTTGAACTGATTTGTAGAAGTTTTTTGTGCTTTCTGGATATTAATCCTTTCCCAGGTTTAGGTACTGCTGCAAATACCTTCTCTCAGTTTGTGGCTTGACTTTGAACTTTATGTTTCTGACATACATGTATATTTAATTTTCAGGTAATCAGATTCATCAATTTTGTCCTTTCTCATCTGTGCTTCTCTTGTTTAAGAATTCTTTCTTAGCCCCAAAGTAATAATTTTATTCTAAAAGTCTTATCATTTTGCTTTTCATATTTAAGTCTTGAATCTGTCTGGACTTGATTTTAGTGATTTTAGTGTTTAGTGTGACATAGAAATTCAGTTTTATTTTTTTCCAGTGGCAAGCCAGTTGGCTTCAGACTGTTTATTAAATAGTTCATTATTTCCTCTACTTACTTCTTTTTTTAAATTTTTATTTATTGATTACAGAGCAGAAGGGGAGGAGAGAGAGAGATTTGTTATTCCACTTATTTATGCATTCTTTGGTTGCTTCTAGTATGTGCCCTGACTGGAGTTTGCACCTGCAGTCTTGGTGTCTCAGGATGACCAACTGAACTACCCCAGGGCATGTCCTTTATTTGTACCTAGTGCCACCTTGGTCATATGACAAGAGCCTGTGAATGATTTGTGCTGTTGCTCGGGTCTCTGTTTTGTTTAGATTTCTTGGTCTGTCTCCATTATTACCTTGTTTTAATTATTGTAGCTTAGGTCTTACTATCTGGGAGAGCAAGTTCCTCCTTAACTATTTATCTTAGTCATTCCTAACTATTCCTAAAATTGGCTTGAACTATCCCGGCCCTTTATTCTCCATGTACATTTTAGAACCAGCTCCTAAAGTTCTGTAAAATATGGATGGTATTGAAGTTTTGATTGGAATTGCATTTTCTACGTACATATTAACTTATTGCTATTATAAATATGCTCCCTTTTTTAAGATACTTTTTCCTAACCTTTTGCTTTTGTGTAGGAATGCTGCTGTTGTTTGTTTTTTGTTTTTTTTTTTACTTAGCAGTCTTACTCAAAATGCTATTTCTAATAGTCTGTTGGATTCCCATGTGAGCAAGCATGTTGCCTTCAGATCAGTTCGGTTTTTTTCTTCGTAGTCCCACGCTTATTAGTTCTGTCTTACTGCTTTAGGTTCTGCTTGTTGAAAAGAAAGACAGTGATGGGCATTCTTGTTTTGTTCCTAACTTTACATAGTCCCAGTGATGTTGGCTGCACTTAACTTTTGTTGAGTTAATGAAGTTTTCTTCTGCCTTTTGCTTGCCAAGGGCTGTTAAAACTTTTACAGTGTTTTTCTATATTTGCTGAAATGACCATATGCTTTTTCTTATTAAAGCTGCTAACATGGTGAATTATATTAATAGATTTTCTGTTACTGGATTATTTTGTCTTCCTGGGATAAACACACTTGATCATGATGTAGGAGGTTCTACCCAGTACATCTGTGTATGTAGTTTGCTGATGATTTCTGTAACACAATTTTTATTTTCATAAATGAGGTTAGCTTATAATTTTTTTCCTTCTACTCTTAATGTCAGGGGTATTTTTGTTTTCATTTGTTTTGTTCTTTGTATCATGGTTATACTAGCTTTAAAATGAGTTGAAGAACATTTCTTTTTCTAGAACATTATGTATAAAATACATACTGTTTCCTTTTTGTGTATTTGGTAGAACTCACTTGTAAAAACCATTGTAGTCTCTCGGGGTTTGTGCTTTTTTTGTATGCTTGTTTTTTAATGGTAATAGTTAACTTACTTACTGATTTCTTTGTTGCATTTATGTCTGTTCAGATTTGTTTTTAAGTCAGTTTTGATAGTTATGTTTTTCTAGAAAATTGTCTTTTTCATCTGCTATTTTAAATGTGAGGACATAAATTTGTAGAACTCTTTCTTGATTTTTAGAATCCACTACCAAATCTGTATGCTCCCTTTTTATTTTTAATGCTGTTTATTTGTGCTTTCTTTTTTCCTTAATCATTTTTGTCAGAGGCCTGTCTTATTTTATTCATCTTTTCAGAAAACTGGATTTTAATTTGGTTGATTCTGTTGTCGCTTTTTTTCAATTATGTTATTTATACTGTTTTATTATTTCTTTCCTTCTACTTTTTTTGAGGTTACTTATTGGTTCTTTTATAACTTCTTGAGTTACTTAATTCTTTAGTTTTCAGTCTTTCCTACTGGAAACATGTCAGATTATATATTTTCTTCTAAGTTCTGCTTTAGGTGTATCTCAAGTTTTGAAATGTAGTTTATTACTGGTGTTCAGTTTTAACTTTTTAAAAAACATTTCCATTATGATTTCTTCTTTGACTCATGAATTATTGAAAGTATGTTTTTAATTTCTGATTGAATGAATTTTGAGGGGGCTCCATTTTAGTGTTGATTTCCATTGTTATTGTATTATGTCAGAAAATATGGTCTATTATATAGATCTTTAAGTATTTGTTGGAATTTGCTTTGTGGCCTATCAGGACATGGTCCTTTTTGGTAAATGTTCTGTGTGATTGAAAAGATTGTGTAGTCTCTGTGTGTTGAATGCAGGTTTCTCCATGTACCCATTAGGTCAGGGTGGTGGTGTTCACATCTTCTGTATTCTTCTAACTTTTGCCTTCTTGGTCTGTCAGTTACTAAGAGAGGTGTGTGAAAATCTCCCACTTATGACCATGGATTTGTTCATTTATAATTTTTTTCTTGATATATTTTGGGGCTGTATCATTAAGAGCATTCAGGTTTAGGAGTGTTACATCTCCCTGGAAAATTGTACTTGTTATGTACTAACCTTCTTTATTCCAAACATGGTTTTTCACTTAAGGCCTATTTGATGATAACATAGCTATACCAGATTTCTCTTGAGTAGTTATTTTCTTGATGTGTCTTTTCACATCCTTTTACTTTCACCTTTTCTATGTCATTATGTTTTAGGTGTGTCTCTTGTAAACAGCATATAGCTGGATTTTGTTATCTTATCCAATGTGAGAATCTGTCTTTTAACTGGTGAGTTTAGTCTTTTTATATTTATTGTGGTTACTGCTATGTTTGGATTTGTTTATATCATTAATTTTGTGCTAATTACCATGCATCTTTTTCTCTGCTTATTTTTTACCTCTTTTGTGATTGGCATGGAATTGATTGAATTGTCTTTATTCTTCTTTTTACCTGATTGGAAGTTTTACATTCAAGAATATGTAACTAGTCATGACCTGTAAAGTGTTAACAAACATACCTGACTTGACAAAAAGTCTAAAGTTAATCATTCTTTCTCTCCTCCTCTTGAGCAGTACCTTAGAATGCTTTACTTCTTCCCACTGATCCCCATTTTTCATACTGCTGTTGTCTCGTATTTTAACTTCATGTCGTTTTTATTTTCCTATTACTATCATAATTCTTACAGTAAACATTTATTTTAATTTACATGTGCTATCTCATTTTTCTTAATTATTTTTGGAAATTAATTTTTTTCTGCTAGTTTTTTCAGCAGAGGCTAAGGAGTAGAGACTTACTTAATCTTCTTGATCTGAAATGCTTTTATTTCATTCTTGAATGGTAATTTAGCCTATAGTTCTAAGCCCAGCTAAGTTCATTATTCTTTGTTACTTTGGCTATTTTCTGTTTTGTTTTGCCTCTTCTGTTTTGACTTTAAGATTTTTCTCATTTTTGGGTGTTCTCAAGTTTCACTGTGATGTGTCTAGGTAGAGAAAAGCTTAACTTCTCACTAGGCTGGTAGGTAGTTTCTTAGTCTCCCAGGAGCTGCAGCCCCTGGGCCGGCTCTGTTGTGTGCTGGAGTCTCAGTGCCCGCGTCTCAGGGCCTTGTCCGCTGGCCCCGCCCGGGCGGAACCCCTAACCCTTCTCCTCTACTTGTCCATTGGCCACCCCGGGGCTGCCACCGTACAGGCTCTCAGCTCTCGCTTTGCTTAGGTTTCTTGAGGAGCTCCCATTCTTTCTTAGAATCTCAGCCACACGTTAAAAACAAATTCATTATATTTTATCTATCACTTTAAAGGTAACTATTTTCAACTGGTGTGCTGCAAAAATTTTTTAAACATGCAGTACCTGACTATTTAGTCAGGGGCACTGACCTCTTTCCCTTAGATAGGCAAATAAAAGGATGACAACAAACTCAACAGCTGTCCAGTATGAATCAATCAAATTTTTACCTATTTTTTGTCACATTAGCAAAAAAATACAATATATGTTTTGGTGTGCTGCAGAATTTTAGTAATTGGTTTTTGTGTGCCATGAGATAAAAAAGGTAGAAAATGCTGCTTTAATGTTTTATAGTTGAAAGGTTTTCTCATTAGCCTGCTCCACCATTTTTCTGAACTAGCAGTTTTGTCATATTCTTTATGGGTTCGTCCCCACACAGCAAAGAGTGGCGTGAAGTGCGGTCACAGCAGCAGTGCCCTGTGTGAGGTCCTGTTCTCTGGGTTCTAGCCGCAGACACCAGGGCACTTACCTTTTATCCAAGCTGTATCTTGAGTTTCTGCTTATAGCTAAGTTTCTAGCCTGGCTGAGTATAGTAGTCATATTTTTAGGATGGTGTGGTACAGATTGATTTTATGCTGATGAGGAAATAGGGACGTATGCCCTAGAGTATAGTTGATAGAGGCTACTGTCTTGAGACCACTTGGAAATTTTCTTTTCATTATGCACTTTCTCTTGTGCATAAAATGTGTTAAAACATTCACCCTCTTAAACTGAAAAGGAGAATTGAGAATGTTCTTCAAGAACTGCAGTGATTGAAATGAAAGTGTAATTAATTAGAATCTTTCTTCCCTGGCCCTGGATCCTTTGGTTATGGCAGAGGTTTCCTAACAGTGTTTCTTCTTTTATTTTCCTTACCTGTAACAGCCTGCTGCAACTAACTTGTTCACTCTCAACATGTTTTTATATTCTCAGATATTAACTATCCTGCTTCCTCTTTTGTCTTCCACAGCAGTCAGAATATTCATTTTCTGATATTATTTTCGTTGTGTCATTTCCTTGATGGCAGTTTGACAGTTGATGATCCCTAAGTATATTAAAGCTAAATTCCTTAGGCTGTCACTCAAGACAAGGCTCTTCTAGTCCACTTTCTATTCTTAGTTTTTGTTGGATTCTCTTGTCAGCCAGCTCTGTATTACCTCTTCATTGTGACTTGTTCATTTGTACCTTCTTGTCTACCTTCTGCTGTGTCCTCCTAGGTTATGTCCATTATTTTCTTTAAGGTTTCTTCTGGGAGGCCTTCCTCAATGTCACTTACCTATCTTATTCTTTCTTTCTCCTGCCACATTATATAATTGTACCTTGCCATGCATTTATGTTGCTCTGTTTTTGTTCTGAGTATTTTCATGAAGTATCTTTTTTCCCCCCAATTAGCTTAAAAACCATTGCTATTTAATCCCTTGAAGGATTGGAACTATTACTATTACCTTTTGTACTCCTCCTTCCCACAAAATTAACACTGTCAAAATAGATCAGTAAAGTAGGAAAAAATTCCCCCCTTTTTTTCTGTTGAGTTGTTTACAGTCTGGGTAGATAAAGCAAACAGTCCACAACACCTCACGTGGTTAAATGTTAGACTATGTGCTGCTGATTCCTGCAGAACTAGAAAAGCGTTTTTGAGTGTATCTTTTTTGTATGTGATTACAGAAGCAGAGAAGATGGCACAAGTGGCAAAAATTCGGTTTCAGCAGAAGGTGATGGAGAAAGAAACTGAAAAGCGCATTTCTGAAATTGAAGGTACATCAGGAAAAAAGAGGCTGACTATCCTATCTGCCTCTCTCCCCCAGGGATGGGGCTCTTGTGGGCGGGGAGGCCATAGACAATAGTCTGGAGGAAGTGGCTGGCCTGATATTCTACACAAGTTCTTAAAAGACTGCCAGAACGTATCTAGCTCTTGGTTTGGTTTGTGACTGTGGCTAACTCAGCCTTTCCTATTCCAGCTTAGAATGGTGCATTAGCTCCTGTTTTGTTCTCAGGCAATGTGACAATTACCCATAATCAGTTGTAAAGAATGCATAAGCTGGGAAACCCTACCACAACCAGTTTTCCTACCTGTCAACACAACAACAACAACAAAAAAAAAAAACTGGGAAAAAAAGCCCCAGAACAGAGGTTCTCAAACTCCTTGATTTCACATAGTGAGATATTTCTGTTCTTAGCTCATAGTCTTAAAGACCAAACATTGAACCTCTTAGGCTTACATACTGCTGCTTCTTATCACTCTGCATTAACTGATTTCGGGTCAAATTTGTAGGGGGTAGATGTGGGGGGGGCTCCACCTGGCAGGGACTCCCCCAGCTACCACAGTGAGAATAAGTCTACCAAGACATGATCTGCTTGAGGAGGAAAGGTGACTGATCTCTCAAAGGAGAAGGGCCAGGAACCTGTTCCTCAGTGGGCTTTTATTGGGTTTATTTGCATAGGAATACAGGGTGCATATATACGTAAAGCTCATCAATCATTGTCAGGCAGTAAGGATTAAACAATAGGTAACATTCAGAGAACTATGAGGGCATATTCTGAGTCAGGGTCAGATAGCTAAAGGGCCATAAAACTTTGGGGAACAAAAAAAAAGAAAAAAACTTCGGGGAACAAACTCATTTCATGCTTGGATCCTTATTTAAATTGAGGGTATTAACAAAGTAGGTTTCGCAGAATTTTGTGCATCCTTTCTTAGGCTTGATCACCCTAAGGAACCTGCCCTTTCCAGCACAGGGCCGCACCTACCTCCAGCATTGTTTCAGGCTTAAGTCAGGCAGGGGAAGTTAGGCAGCCAAGAGATTAGGAGACTTCTTCCAGACAGAATGAGGACTCAGGCTATGTCAGAGCTGAGGGTTGAGGGTCCATCACCTTCTTTTTCTATAGCCCTCCAAGTTCTTCCCTGAAGGCCCCCTCGTGACCATGCCTGTCTTAGGTCGTCCCTCCTTTGAGGAATCTTACCCGTCATTGGCTAACCGGTTACCCACTCTGGGCCAAGCAGGGTGAAGTAAAGGGGGCAGAGGCAGTGCCCCTGCCAGGGAGATAAGCTTTGTCTCCTTAGTGACTTAGGGTCCCAAGGTCTCTCACTCAGCCTTAGCCATGGGGGAGGTTACAGCTTCTGAAACCAGGCAGGGCATTTCCCAACAGGTGGAACCTGTGCAATAAATAGAGCAGAGCTTTCATGTTTGGATGTAGTTACGTCACTTGGAGTTGACAGCCTGGGTGGGGGTGTGATTGTAATACTTTGGGCGATGGAGGGTGGAGGAAAGAAAGGGCAGCATTAGGTGGAAAATGAAATGGGGTCAGATGAGCCGAGAGTTGTTTGACATTGACAAGAATATTCCCCTTTGAGAACAGACTGTCTGAGGACTGGGATTTACAAACTGCTAGTGTTGTAAGATGCCTTTACAGTAAAGTAAGCGGTCAAAATGTCAGGCAGTGGAGAAAGGGACTACTCCTACTTAAGGTAGAGGCTGAACTTGTACCCAGCTGAGGAAATGTATTACAGGTTTCCTTTGCTTTAAGTATCCTGACTCATGTGTTTGCTAGATGCTGCGTTCCTGGCCCGAGAGAAGGCGAAAGCAGATGCTGAGTATTATGCCGCGAAGAAATATGCCACCTCAAACAAGGTGACTGGCTCTCCATGCCACTCTCCTAGTAATACAGCTTGGGGTTTTGTTTTCCCGTGTGGGGCAGCTTTAACTGTGATGGAGGTGATCTTATCCAGTGTCAGGGAAGTAGAGTTACCATCACACTCTCTACAATCAGTCATTCGGTTAGCAAGATATATGTCACACTTCATTGGATAGGGAATTTTATATATTTGCTTATAAAAATGGGGAGCTATAACAACGGCAAGCAGATTTATTAAAAATGCCATGTAGCCATTAATTTATACTACTGTGAGCTCAATAATTAAAGTTGAGGGACTTCTGAAATGACAAGTGGGACAGGAGAAGAGTGAAGTTCACTTAGAATTGCTTCCCACAGAAGGTAGTTTTTGTTTGTTTGTTTGTTTTTTTTGTTTTTTTTAGTAGATGCTAAGCTTGTTTAAAGTGTATTTCTCATCAGAGACATTCTTGGCATTTTGGAGTGAGATACTTTTTCATTGTTGAAGATAATCTTGTGCATTATGGGATAATTTGGATCCCAGGTCCTTGCCTACTAAAGTCAATAGTACCCGCCAGTTACTGTAACAGTCAACACCCCTCCCCCCACACGTTTCCACATGCACCCAGTTGAGTACTGTTTGTTTATTGGATTTAGAAAATGTTCTAGTCATGAGGAATTTCGTGTGTAATAACTTGAGAAAGGAGGTTGGGTGTTACATGGGTGACCAGTTTTTGTGTACAGAACTGGGGTAAGTTTAGGTCTAGAGAATACACGTCTAGTTGGCAGGAATTAAGAGGCAACTAGAACCCCTATGTTATTCTGAGAAGGGAAGGATATGCCAAGGTTTGTAAGGTTATTAGTTGTAGAGTCTGTTGGGATGGAGAAAGAAGATCGATGCTCAGGTGTGTGATAAAGTTGAAGGATTGGAGTCAAGACGGAAGATATAAACAGGGCTTAAACTTTCTTGACTTAGAAAGGAACATAATCTGTATTCAGAAGAAACTATAGGACCTGATAGGTGACAGAATGAGGATCGTTGGTTCTGTGAAATCCAGTATGAATTTAGAAATACACTTAACGTATTGGAGGACACAGCACTATAGAAACAGAACATCTTTGGTCAAGATGAAGACAAGAGGAGAAACTTGAGCTTACAAAACTAACATTCCAAATCTGTCATGGGAGAGGCTGGCCAGGGACAAATATCCAGACTTTGTCACTGAGGTCAGCCTGATGCCGAACAGGCAGTAAGTAGCTTTAGGCCACTTTGAAAAATGCTGTTCAGAAACGGACCTATATTAATAAAGCTTTGGGAAGTATTTGGCTGTGTACTGTGACCAGAGTTGATGCCAGTGTTTCAGCAGGGGATGAGTCAGCTGGAAGTGGTGTGGGTCCAGGGAGTGGAAGATGTCAGAACCGCTAAGGACAACGTGGGCTTTGGCCTGGAGGCTTGAGGTGGGGAGAGAATCACTAGGAAAGGTTCTGAGGGGCTTTTGGAGTATATTTTAATGGACATTGGAAATGAATGAGTTTTAATCGAACCCAGAGAGATTGTGGTTGGATATATCATAGCATCATGATGTAAACAAAACATTGTTCGTTCGTTTCATCATGAGAGAGATCTGGTGATTGACAAACATCTGTCCATCACAAATAGTTTAAACACCCAGTTTCTGGGTAGAGGCAAGAGGCCAGAGCAGGTGTTTTCTTGAGATCTTTTCCAGTTCTGGAATGTGGTCAAGAAAAGCAGGATCACAGGTGGTTAATTATAAGGTTGTGAGCCCTCCCTTTGAAGCTCTGCCACTCTCATCCATTAACTTGTTCACCTCTTAAGAGAGCCAGCACAAATTCCAGACTGATTCCAGATTGAGTCAGCTAGATTAAATGACAAAGTGTATTTGAAAGTATCAGCCACAAGATACTATACAAATATTATCTTTACCTAGTGAGTTATATCTTTCATTTTTCTCCAAAACTACCCCCATCCCCAGTTTTTTTTTTGTTTTTGTTTTGTAATTACAGAGCAGAGCTTGTTGAAGGAACTTCAGGTCTGTAATATAGCTGTTAATGTGATAGCCACACTTCAAAGCAAGAGAGGGTGGTGGGCAACAATTCAGATACCAATAATGATACTCACCAGAGCAACAGGAAAATGTGTGTAAGGAAAGAGAGAGATGAGTATTGCACCAGAGTGTCCTGACACCTTTGTTCTTGTTTGCCCCCACACAGCACAAATTGACCCCAGAGTACCTGGAGCTCAGAAGGTACCAGGCCATTGCTTCCAACAGTAAGATCTACTTTGGCAGCAACATTCCTAGCATGTTCGCGGACTCTTGTGCTCTGAAGTATTCAGATGTTAGGACTGGAAGGGAAAACTCTCCTCTCCTCTCTGAGGAGGCTCTCTCTGGAGAGAGCCCCGTCCAAAAGAAGGAGAGCATAGGTTGATGCAAGAAGTGGAAATGCTCACCCGTATCAAGATGCGGTCCAAGGGGTTCAGTGGGAACAGTGGTAATACGACTCTTTGTGCTCCTGTGTTCTGCCTCTCCTGTGGTAGTCCTGGCTTATCAGCCGATTGCAGGATAGAGCCAGCTGTCTGGCACCCCAGTGGTCTTTTCGGCTGCGGTGTTGTCAAGTATTCGGTGTGTGTATTCCTTTCTAAACTGGTACTCATGAAAGAGGGAAAGCCTGATGCTAAGATACTGCCTGCACTGGAATGGTAAACACCAAATATATAACAAGCTGTGCTTTTTTAAGCTGAGATCTATTGAATAATGTTTACATTGGTCCCCGGGGAAATGTGTGCTCAGCCATTGGAGAGCTAGAAGGCCAGAAAGAAGACCACCAGGATGTGGTAATATAACGAAGACTCAGTACACCTGGGACTCAGGCTCTCTAGAGTCCGTTCCCAGCTTTCATCCATGTGGTTGGCTTCGAGTCTGCTGAAGTTCCCCAGGAAATGAGCTTCCATTGAGCAACCATTTACTTGATATGATTTATACCTTTTTGTTTCCCTATAGCCAAGTTGGTGGCCTGCTGAGACATGCCCCTTGCTACTCAACCAGATTCTTTTAGAGATTTCTAATCAGTAGTTAATTGCATTAGTAGGCTCAGAGATAGAGGTTGGTTTGAAGTTCTGGGTGAGATGAAACCTGTACTTGGAACCAGAGCTCTGGGACCTGTATTCTCCTCCATCCGGGGGTGATGGTCTGTGTCACTGTCCCCGGCCACGTGTGACGAAGGGACCTAGTTTTTAGTCAGATAGCTCCTTACACTGCACCTTCCAGCTCTGGCTGGCCAGGAGCAATGCAGAGCTTTAACCAGAAACAAAAGCAGTGTACCGTTCCTAGCTGTTCACTGCACAGTATTGTATCATAACTGCAGGAAGTTTTTATTTTTAAAACTGGATTTGGGGTACATTCATTAGCCCCAATACCTCTGCCTAAAGGCTCTATTCTAGGCTGCCGTGGTTCCTAGCACACTGATTCTCCCTCTCAGTATTGTTCATCAGGAGCCCACATAATGTTGTATGAAGAGTAACTTAGAAAGCAACCTGGGTTATTTTTGTCTTCTTCCTTCTTGGCCCTGAGATGCTGAAATCGGAGTCGCTCTCCAGCGTCACCTTCCCTAGGAGATCAGGGTCCCACTGACTTCCTGGGCAGCCTGTGGATTTAACCTTCAGTGAGGACATCAGAGTCACTGTATTTTGCCATATATAATGCGCACCCACAGTTTCGTGCACATCACACATGGGATGATTATGCCCATTATACCCATGGTGTGTAATCATTATACCCACGTATAATGTGCACCCTTATCTTCCCTCAAGATTTGGGCAAAAGGTGTGCATTATGCATGGCAAAATACAGTAGCTTGTGGCTGGGGGAGACCTGTTTCACCTGGATTTTTTTTCCTTTAGGATTAACTTTCCTGAAATAGTGTGCCCCATAGTTAGACCTGAGTACATGCTGCTTGGTAAGACCTTTTGTGTGGAATTAGTTCCAGCCAGACAGAACAGTCAGGGGACCACGTCCGGCGAGCTTTCCGCCGACTGTCAGTCTCATGGCAGCGAGTGGGTTGTGCCAAACACTTCACGTGGGAAAGGAGTCTCAGGCATGAGTGGGTCTTCTCCCAGGGCCTTACCCTATAGAGGCGTTTGTAATATGGAGAGAATCATTTTTTCATTTTTGCTCAATTAATTGTGTACATCCTATATGAGTGAATTTTGTGTTCTCTAGCCCTCCTTGAAAGAACTTTGGAACTGTAACTCCTCACCTGTCAGAGTATTGTTGCTGCAGATAAATAATGATTGTCGTGGGAAATCTGGGTCATCGGTCTTTGTGCTCTTTCCTAGAGGTGTTTCCTGTTCCCATGAGCTCCAGAAAGCTGCTGCCCCAGAGGGGGAGATGTAGGTTATTTTACAAGCCACAAGCCCCCGTGGCAGAGTTGAGGAACAGGATGATCTCGTGAGGTGGTAAAGAAAGGACTTGTACTTGAACTCCCTGTGGAGTGCGCTTCCCTGTGCCCACTTGAGCTCTAGGTCTGTCCCTCCTCCGGGGATGTCCCTTTTGGCAAATATACACTGTAATCTTGAGTCTAAATTTATATGTGATATGCTACCTTTTTTAAAAAAATACTAAATAAAATTATTTTATTACCAGTGACTTGTGTTTTCCTTATGTCTCCAATCTTTTATCTTAATACTCTCCCAAGGCTTCCTTGCCCATTACACTGAATAGCCACTTTATTTACTAGTTCTACTTAGCTGTAAAGGCTTTTCTTACACTCCTCCTAGAACACCACTTCCCTAGTATGAGAATTTTTTAATAATTTTTTTTTTCAGTTACAGTTGACATATATTGGTTTCAGGTGTACAACAGTGATTAGACATTTATAACTTCTGAAGTGATCACTAGTACCTTGCATAAGAATTTCAAAAGCAGGGTTTCTGTTCTTTTCTGACTCAGAATTTAACAAGGGATTTTCTGATTCTTTGTGGGTACAGCCAGCTTGCAGGGGAGGGAAGGGGGAGGATGGAGCAGTGTGCCCCGGAGACTGCCTGTGAGCTGGAGGAAGGAGGGCGGCAGTTATCTTGAAGCAGAAGAAGGATCAATTGTGTAAATTATAGCTGGTGCTGGTATGGTACAACTAACCTCACTGATACAGGTGTTAGCCCCAGAGCCAGGGTTGGATGTACCCTCCCCAGGCTCTCAACGTTCCCTCCTGGGGACAATTCCACAGTGATGGAGGGGCAGCAGGGCTTGGTATTGGGAGTTTGGGGAAAGTGGTGCTTTTGCTTACCTTCTGCAGTGGATGAGGTTGGGTAGGAGGAGATAGGCAGAGCTCAGGTGAGCTTCCCTGGCCCCACGGACCTACTGGTTATTTGGCCTGGAGTTTGGGGACCCCTGTCCTGTAGGCTTTTGGTAGATATTAAAATGAAGTGATTTAGAACTAAGTGATTTCCTCTTGCTGTGGGGAAGGAATTTTGTGATTAGAAGTTGTGACTTACAATTGCTTTAGGATTAAGTCCCCCGTGTGTGCATATGAGGCTTTTTGTGATTTGCTGTCCCCACCTGACTTCTCCAGCCCAGAGCCTTTGAATGTACCTTCTCTGTGTATTTGCATGTGTTTTTCCATTTGCCTGGTGCACATTTTCTCCCCTGTAGCTCCAACCTTCCTTTGCTAACTCCTACTGAGTCTTCCCTTCTTCAGAGAGGCTGCCCTGCACTGCTTGCCCAGGTGAGCGCTGCACGATTCCCTGTGACATTTCACATGCCTCACATTACCTGCATCATGTTTGTCCTCACAAATAATCCAGCTCTCTGGGGGCAGAGACTTTGACCATCGTCTTCCCCAAGGTAGTATCTGTTACTCATGCCTAATGTGCCTGGCCCATATGCCTTCGTCATTTTTGTTGCATGAAAGAAAAGGATGAATGTGAAATGCAGGTTAGTGACTAGTGGAGAAAAAGGATGCAGAACTTAGGCCAGAGTGTCCATGTCAGGATTTAATGTGACTTGGGCCATCACCTATCATCTCTGACCTGTGTTCCCATCCTTGCAGGGCTCCGCAGTGGATTCGGCATCTAACATAGTGGGAATTCTGGAGAGTGGTAGTGCGCCCATCCTATACGACTCAATATATGTTTCTGACTCTGGGGAGACTAAGTTCCTGTGGTGGAGAGAGCACAGGGCCTGACACACACGTGCATCACAAAGGGCGCTGAATTGTCATTAGGTCTTTAGCAGCTGTGAGCTAAGCTACCTGGATTTTAAACCTCGACTACAGCCATCCAGGAAAACCTCAGCAAGCTGGTCCGGCTTCTCAGCTTCCCCTGGCCTCTGGTCCCTGAACGGGCATTTGGAAATGCAGTTGGCCCTCGAGCAATGTGGGGGTTGGGTGAGGGTTAGGTCAAAAGTCTGCATATAGTTTTTGTCTCCCCAAAAGCCTTAGAGATAACAGTTAACACATTTTGTGTATTATATGTATTACTGTATTTCAAAAAGCTGGAGAAAAAATGTTAAAATCATAAAGAAGATAGAGTTTTTTTTAAAAAGTCCACATTGTACAAGTGGACCTACACACCTCAAACCCATGCTGTTCAGAGGTCAGCTGGGACTTATGTTAATTCATTGCTCACTCCAGTTGCCCATTATTACATAGATTATAACTCAAAGTGACATTTTGTTTCCCTCACCTACCTTTCCATTGTTTATTTCTATTTTCTATCCATTCTGCTTCCCTTCAGCAAAAGACCGAATGCATCTTCCCAAAGCTCCTGTGCTGCGGCCCTGCTCCCCAGGGTGATGGCATTTGGGGTGGGGCTTTGCAGAGGTAAACAGGTTGTGAGGGTGGAGCCTCATAAATGGAATTGGTTCCCTACAAGATGGGACACAAGAAAGATTCCTGTCTCCCTGGTCGTGTGAGGACACAGCAAGAAGGTGGCCGTTGGCAAACGGGAGAGGGCACTCACCAGACAACCAAATCAACATGCTAGCGTTTTTATCTTGCCTTTTTGGTCTCCAGAACTATGGGAAATAAGTTGTTTTAGGCCACCCCGTTTATGGTATTTTGTTAAAACAACCTGAGCAGACTAAGGCACCATCTAATTTTTTATCTTCAATTTTTTTCTTTCCCTTCTTCCTGTAGGTATTTATTGGGCATCTAGTATGTGCTAGTCACTGAGGCAACAAAAAGGCGGATAGCTTTGTGTGTTGGGGCTGGGGGCAGGGGTAGTGAGCACATAAAAGGCACTTACAGTGTGATAAGTAACTCGGTAGTGTACCCTGGATGCAAGGGGCACAAACGAGGGTAAGCCCAGCCTAGTGGTTCCTAAGAGGCAATGGGAGCTTTGAGCCAGATTTTAAAGTATGGACATGAGGTAGCCAGCCCACCGAAGCGTGATGGGGAAATGTGTCCCAGGTGGTGGGAGCACCAGAGGCTGTATCGGAATGCAGTTCATGGGTCCCCTCGCCTCAATAGTGCCAGGCATGCACTTAGCATTTTATGTTGCACTGCAGAGATCCCTCACACTGGAAGCTGCAGTCCTTCTGCACATAACTCAAATGTGCACAAAACTGTTGCAAGGAGCAGCCCTCAACTGGTGGGAGACAGGAGCGCAATGGTCAGGAGGTGGGCCCTCAGACCTTTTCAGTGGAGACAGCAGCCCTCCTGACACAACAGGAGAAACAGTGTGAATATCAAGTTAAATATAATTCAAGTGTTTGAGTGTGTAGTGTGTGCCAGGAAACCTAAACCCATGTGAAGCTTCAGTCCTCAACTTTGGCATCAGGGACTGGTTTTGTGGAAGACAAGTTTTCCAAGAACGGAGAGGGGTGGGCGAGTGAAGAAGGATGGTTTTGGGGTGATTCAAGTGCATTACATTTATTGTGTACTCTATTTCTGTTGTTATTACATTGTAATATATAATGAAATAATTATACAACTCACCATAATGCAGAATCAGTGAGAGCCCTGAGCTTGTTTTCTGCAACTAGACAGTCCCATCTGGGGGTGATGGGAGGCAGTGACCCCCAAAGTGTGTTGCTTATGTCCGGTCTACTCTCATTTTGGTTCCTGTCACTACAGAAAACCCTGCTTCACAAAAATAGGATGCTGGACATGGGAGCAGGCTTTTCAGTGCTTTCGTGGCAATCTCAGGATACTCTGCCTTGACTTTTTTTCGTGACTACAACAATCTTTTACTTTTTGCCTTTATGGCTACTGAAAATCTGCACTTAGACAAGGCAATTAATTATCTTAACAAATACCCCATCCACATAGCCAAGGTCCCCCCCCCCCCCCCCCCCGTCAGATTCCACAGTGAGCACGTGGTACATCCCATTCTATCCCACAGGTGCATTTTTCTGTGAGTCTGTGGGGATGATCAGTTCTTCCTGAAATACTAGCTTCTCACAGACTGCTTCCTTGATCAGTAAATACTGTGCTGCTTCACTGGGCTCCATGAGGAAGGAAGGTGGAAGATGCATTAAAGGAGCAATTTTGCTCTCTTGTGATGCATATTCTCGTAACATGTAGGTCTTGTCAGCCTCTGGTAAAGTCTTATGTCATTCATTCTGATAAGCACTCCATCAATTCTCATAAAAAATCTGCAACAGCAGGAAAAAGCTGGAAGGTGTTACTCAAATTTTCACACTTAGACTTGAAACTCCATGATCATGAAGTTCATCCTCCAACAGGAGATCTTCAAAATATGAATCTCTTCTCTGGCTTTTAATTTCTCTGTGTCTATATGATTTGTTGTAGGTACAGCCTTTAAGTTAAGTGATTTTCTAAGTCATGTTCCCTTATAATCTGTTATATAGGTCCAATCATACTGTTGATAACCTCCTGGGGGTGTCCACTCCTTCCTGTTTTCCTGCCCCTCTTGCACACAGGCTGCTTGGAGCCTCCCTTGGTAGTTGTTTACATGTCAAATGTCTCCAAGCATCACTTCAGGGAGGGATGGCATATGCAACTCGTCAGCTAACTTCTCTGCAGACTTCATGATGTGGTCTTGGTAGCCATCAGCTTGGTTGAAATCCTGGTGGCCACTCTGGAAGCCATGAATCATCAAGGCCAAAGTGGGGCCCACATGGGCTAGAACAGGCTAGAGCAGCAGCAGCGGCAGCAGCAGACACAGGTTCCCCCGCCTTTCTGGGGCCCAGCACTCCCCCACCCCTCCTTGACGTTAACCCGTTCACCTCCTGCCGTGTGGTCGCAGTTCCTGTATTGGTCTGTGGCCTGGAGGTTGGGAGCCCCTGGTGAAAAGTACTGGACCAACAAGGAATAGACAGATACCAGCCCTGCTCTTTCAGAATCAACAGTCCTGTGGGAAGGTAGACCTTAATCCAACAATTCCAACTATGTAAGACTATAAATGAAAGGAATGTATGCTAGGTGTGTGTGTGAAAAAAGGAGCAGGGGGAGAAAGTGTAAGAATGAGAAAGTGTGTTAGCCAGTTAAAGATCAGGGTATAACAATAATAACAAGGCAACCCAATTTTTAAATGGCCAAAAGATGACAGTATTTCTTCAGAAAGGTATATAAATGGCTAGCAATAACAAGAAAGATACTCAATATTAGTTATTAGTGGAACATCAATCAAAACTACGAGATACTTCATACCCAGTAGAATGTTTATAGCAGAAAAATTCAGACTATAATAAGTGTTGGCAAGAATGGAAAACGAATTCCCCTAAACTGTAGGAATATAAAATGGTGCGGTCACTTTGAAATACATTTTTGATAGTTCCTCAAAATGTGAAACATAGAGTTGCCACATGACCCGGGAATTCCACTTCTAGGCATCTATATAAAAGAATTAAAACATGTCACAGAAACTGAACTACATTCTTTAAAAGGCTGGATTGTATGTGAATTATATCTCAATAAAGCTGTTAAAAATAAAAGCTCAGGTAATAGTGTGAAGACCTCAGTTCGAGAACCTTTCAAAAATGGAACAAAGTGTAATGCAGGCACAACATTGTTCATAAGAATGGGAGCATCGAAAGATGAAACCGGCAAGGTAGGTGTGGAGAGAGGTAGGCTTTCTAAGTCTTGTTACGTATCAGTGACTTCTTTTAAAAGTTACAAACAGACCTTTGAAGCAACAACTTTCAGAATTTAAAATTTAAAATGCATTGCCATTTACATTAGCATCCAAAAATATGAACTACTTAGGTGTGTGTCTAACAAAGTATGTACACGATTTATTTGAGAAAAACTACAAAACTTTGATGAAAACAAATCAAAGAAGAACTAGAGAAAGGGAGAGGTATTCCAAGTTCATGGATAGGAAGACTCAGTATTGTCAAGATGCTACTTCTTCCCAACTTGATTTATAGATTCCATGCAATGATCAAATCCCAATAAGTTATTTTGTAGATACCAACAAACTGATTTGAAAGTTTATATGGAGAGGTGAAAGACCCAGAATAGCCAACACAGCAGTGAAGGAAATAACAAAGTTGGAAGACTGACACCACCTCACTTCAAGACTATATAAAACAGCAGTAATCAAGACAGTGTTGTATGGGCAAAAGAATATGCAAGTAGGTCGGTGGGACAGAATAGATTGTCCAGAGAAAGAGCCACACAAATACAGTCAACTGAACTTTGACAAAGGAGCATAGGTAATACAATGGGAAAAAGATAGTCTTTTCAACAACAGTGGTGGAAGAACTGGACATCCACTTGGAAAAAATGAATCTAAACACAGACCTTACACCCTTCACAAATATTAACTCAAAATGGATCATAGACCTACATGTAAAACACAAAATTAACTCTTAGAAGGTGACGGAGGAGAAAATCTTGATGACCTTGGCTGTGCCTATGACTTGTTAGACACTTCTTTTGTTCTGCAAAAGATAATGCTAAGAGAATGAGAAGACAAGCATAGACCGTGAGAAAACACTTGCAGAAGACACGTCTGAGAGAGGACTGCTACCCAAAACATACAAAGGACTTAAAACTTAGTAAGAAAATAATCCAATAGAAAAGTAGGCCAAAGACCTTAGGAGACACCTCACCAAAGAAGGTAACACAGATGGTGGATAAGCACATGAAAAGATTCTCTGCATCATTGTACCAGAGCAGTGCAAATTAAAACAACAGTGATTCTTATTCCCTGTACCTATTCTTTCCATCTCCCACTTTCCCTCCCCACTGATAACCCTCCTCCATATGATCTCCATTTCTATGATTCTGTTCCTGTTCTAGGTGTCTGCTTAGAAGCATAATAGGTAGACATAAAATAGACAGGGGGAGGTTAAGAATAGTATAGGAAATGGAGAAGCCAAAGAACTTCTATGTATGACCCATGGGCATGAACTAAGTGGGGACGATGCTGGAGAGTGGGGGTGGAGTGCAGGGCAACAGGAACACTCATTTGTTGCTGATGGGGATGCAGAAGGGTAGAGCCACTTTACAAGACCGTTTTGCCATACAGAACTACACATACGCTTACCATGTGATCCAGCAATTGTACTCCTTGCCATTGGCTCTACTGAGTTGAAAACTTACATCTACACAGACCTGCACACAGATGCTTATAGTAGCTTTATTCATATTTGCCTGAACTTGAGAACAACTAAGATGTCCTGCAGTGAGTGAATGCATAACTAAACTGGAGTAGCTTCCAGACAATGGAATATTATTCAGCGCTAAAAAGAAAGGAGCTATCAAGCTATGAAGTGACACGGAGAAACTTTAAATGCATATTACTAAGTGAAAGAAGCCAATCTGAAAAGGCCAAATGCTGTGTGATTCCAACTCTGTGACATTTTGGAGAAGGCAGAACTATGAAAACAACAGGAAGATCAGTGGTTGTCAAGGGCTGAGGTTGGGGTTGGGAGAGAATAAATAGGTAGAGTGCAGGGATTTTTAAGGCAGTGAAAATACTCCATAGTGGGTGTCCAACCTTTAGACGTCTCTGGGCCACACTGGAAGAAGAATTGTTGCCTTGGGCCACACAGTAAATACACAAACACTAATGAAAACTGATAAGGAAAATAAAGGTTTTCAGTAAATTTACGATTTTGTGTTGGGCTGAGGTCATAGCCATCCCGGGCCGCATGTGGCCCAAGGGCTGCAACGTGGACACCCCCGCAACTATAGTGGTGCATACATGTCGTTATGCACTTGTCGAAACCCACTGAATGGACAGCACCAAGAGTGAACAGTAATGCCAGCTGTGGCCTTAGGTTCACGTGTGTCTGCTGGTTCACTGGCTGTAACAGCAACTCCGATGCAGGGTTTTGAACGTAGGGGTTGAGGGTGCATGGGAACTCCATCTTCCACTCCATTTTTCTGTAAATCCAAAAGTACTCCAAAAAACATAAATTGTTGATAATGAAAGAAAAAGTCTGTTAAAAAAACAAAAATCCTTTCAAGTTTTTAAGCAAGGGAATGATATGTCATTTTAAATCTGTTCTTTCCCAACATGATTTTAATATGTCACTGTATTTACTCACCTGCTTTAAAATCCAAACACCATTAGAGCCCTAACTGTTTAAGCATTTCCAAGTCAATAATTTATCATACTGAGAACTGTCTGCAAATGAATCTCTGGAAATAGCAAAAACATCAGTGAACACTGTTTCCACAGAAGGTGCTGGAAGGAATACAGAAATCTATATGAGGTCTTTAAACTAGTTACCTCTTCCTCGGGTTCTCCAAGTGCAAACCCATCATTGGCTGTGGCTCCATGCCAGCTTACAAGTTCTAAGACACAGGTGGCAAACACAAGGCCTGCGGGCCACATCCGGCCCTCCACCCTGCTTTATCCGGCCCAGTACCTTGTTTCTACCCAGCGGCAGTGCCAAGCTCTTGCTTAACTGTTAAGAAATAGTTACATTTATACAGTCCTAAAATTACATTCGGCCTTTTGAAAGCAACCACAAGGCTGATGTGGCCCCTGGTGAAAATGAGTTTGACACCTCTGCTCTAAGGCTAATGGATACTTGAATGCAGGCTAAGAAGTAATTTGTTTAATGGAAATAGTCTGTTGTGAGAAATGCAGAGAGATGGCTCTGAAATCAGTGAAATAATATTTACTATAAAAAGTAATAGAGCTGTGGCTAGTGTGGCTCAGTGGATTGAGTGCTGGCCTGTAGGCCAAAGGGTTGCTGGTTCAATTCCCAGTCAGGGCACATGCCTGGGTTGTGGGCCAGGTCCCCAGTAGGGGGCACACAAAAGGCAACCCCACATTGATGTTTCTCTCCCTCTCTTTCTCCCTCCCTTCCCCTCTCTAAAAATAAATAAATAACATCTTTTAAAAATTCTTTTAAAAAAGAATAAATCAACAAGAGCATTAATTATCTTAAATGCAAATACAAATGAGAGAACATTTCTCAGATGCCACCTTAGTGAATGTTTCTTTTTCTTTATTGTGGTAAAATATACATAAAACTTACCACGTGAACAGTTTTAAGAGACAGTTCAGTGGTACCAAGGGCATTCACAGTTTTGTGCAGCCATCATCATTATCCTTTTCCAGAACTTTTTCATCATCTCAAACATAAACTCTGTCCCTGTTAAACATTAACATCCCATTTCTTCCTCCCCCAGGGCCCTGGCAACCTCTGGTGTAATGTCTGTGTTTGTGAACTTAATTTCTGCAGGTACCTCATTCAAGTGGAGTCACACGATGCTTGTGCTTTTGTGTCTGGCTTAGTTCACTTAGTCTCATGTCTTCAAAGTTCATTGATATTAGAATTTCATTCCTTTTTAAACGTAACTGATATTTTATTGTGTATATACATATACTACCTTTTTATCCACTCATCTGTTGAGGGACACAGCAGACTTCACTGATGAGAAACGTGATAAAAAGTTAGGTTTGGGGAGGATGACTCTGACAGCTGTTTTTCCAAATAAGATCTCAGGGTATATGATCTATTTTTTTTCAAATTTGTTAATTTAATGATTTGAACAGTTTCAGAAAGTTATGAAAACTAAAATGCAACTTTATAGTTAATAAATCATTAGTGCTGAAAGGGGAAAAGTACAATGCAATGGAGATACTTAGAAAATCAAAAGTTGCAGTTTTTGTGAATGAGAAGCTAGAAAACATGATTCTTTCTTAACCTCAAGCTTCAGCACACTAAAGCCTAAACCAGTCCCAGGGCTTTGTTTATTTCTGGGTTTGCTTGTTTGTTTTTTTTTTTCAAACCCAAGAACTGGCAGGTCACACCCCTGCACAAGACTTTGCTTCCTAACAAGCACTCGGACATTCCTGACCCCGGGAGGCTGAGATGGAGCTGCTGGAAATTATTACGCCTCTTCTTGCTATTTGTGTCATTTGCCTGGTTTTCTTCCTTTTGAGGCCAAAAGAAAGTCGCAAAGGAGAAAGGCTCCCCCCAGGCCCAACTCCCCTTCCCATCATTGGAAATCTGATGCATCTAAACTTGAAGAACATTCCTGGGTCTCTCTCCAAGGTAAGGGGTTTCATTCTGGGGCTGGCCATCTCCACAGGAGGGGGCACTTTACAGCTCTGCATCTGACACCACTGCGGGCTGGCTGTCTCGCCTCCATCTCTTACTCTGACTCACCACTGAGGCACGTGAGGGTGTGCATCTCTATTGCAAGACAGATGTCCTCTTTCTTTCTGGACTGTATCACTTTCTGGATTTCTTTCTAGAGCAGATAGAGTGAGGTACGTTCACCAGACCTGAGCTATAGGTTGCATTTTAGAGTATGAGGAAATCCTGGAATCAGAATATACTTTAGCTGAAAGGCTTCCAATCCCTTCAGCATAGAACACTTACCAAAAGGCAAGCCCAGCAAGTGTAAAAAAGTGTCAAATGTCCTTCTGTATGGTTATTGTTATTACTACTACTTTATATGAGATGATCTATGGGATGCATTGTGACCCTCACTCTTCTCCCCAACATCTTGCTCCAATATAGCCCAGCTCTGCTGTCCTGACGGACATTCATTTCTTTGCAAATAGGAGAAATTATCACCAGGAGTTCATTGTCCAAGGACATATTCTCCAGAACAAACTGAATGTCCATCAATAGATAAATACAGAAAATGTGGGATATCTATCTCCTGTCTATCTATTTATCTGCCCATTCTTTCTCACACACTGGAATGTTATTTAGCCTTAAAAAAAAAGGAAGAAGGAAATCCTGCTATTTATAACGCATGAATCTGGAAGACATTATCCTAAGTAATAAAAGTCAGACACAGAAAGACAAATACCACATGATGTCACGTACATGTGGAATCTAAAGTATTCAAACTTACAGAAGTAGAAGTAGAATGGTGTTCAAAAGCCATGCCCCAAGTGTTGACTGTTTTAATATTCTGTTTTTCCTCTCGGAACAATGCTGTCATAAATATATAGTTTTCTTCCTTTTTTACACCTGCTTAGCAAGCTTCCCTCCAAGCCCTCACCCTGGCTGCCCCCTTCTCATGTTTAGTTGAAACTTAAATCTTATCTGCGCATACATTCCTGACCTCTCTGCTTTATTGTTTTCCCATCAGCATCCAACACAGCACGCTCTGTATCGCTTTTGTGGAGTTGTGCTGGCTTGTGCTGCAGATGCAGTTTGTTTGGCTGGTCGCTGCTTGTCACCTTCCCTAGACTCTGGGCTCCGGGGGGGCTTCTGGGCTGTGCAGGTCTGACACAGTACAAGTGCTTAGTAAATGTTCGCTTAGTGGTTGCCTATTATAAATAAAGGATAGAATAAATCCATGGCTGTACCCAGGTTAAATTTCTAAAATGGCAAGGACGGGGTAAATTATTACTCAAGTTCTACCCAAGCCTCCAGTGGAGAGATTTTGCAGTTGCTCTGACACAGCTGCTTGAATCTTTTTTGCAGTTAGCCCAAGAGTACGGCCCTGTTTACATGGTGTACATTGGACCCAAGCCCACCGTGGTCTTGCATGGATATGAGGCGGTGAAGGAAGCTCTGATTGATCACGGTGATAAATTCCTTGGCAGAGGACCATTTCCAATTATTTCCGACATCCAAAACGGACATGGTATGTTCCAAATCAAAATATAGGTTAACTTAACAAATATAGGACTGGCTTAATAAATGTCTGTTCTGCATCCAGCAGCTGATCAGATGCTACAATACTGCAATGTAATTTTGATGCTATTACCCAGAGTTAGTGCAGACTCCACAGGTTAAATGCGTCACCCCCAACAGCACTGCCCTTACTTCAGTTGCCAGCCATATAAGTCGACGGGTTCCCAGGTCATCCATACTTCTGACCAACTGGAGAAAAATTCAGGGGGTTCCTGTGATCACCTCAGGTTTGATAATTGGTAGAATTATTCGCAAAACTCAGGAAGAAAAGTGCTAACTTACAATTATAGTTTCATTATATAAAAGATGCAAATGAAGAGACGCAGAGGGCAAGGTGTGAGAGGGTCCCAGATGCAGAGCTTCTGCATCCTCTCCCTGGGCATCAGAATGTGTCACCCTCGGCACGTTAACCACGTTACATGCTCATCAACCAAGAAGCTCACCTGCGCTTCGGTGTCGAGTTACTCTATGGGCGTGATACACTGAGTCACTGACATACGAGTGAGCTCCGTCTCCAGCTCCCTCTTCTCCCTGAAAGTTGAGAGACCAGTCGATATCCTTTGGCTCAAAGGCCCAACCTTCTAAATCCATATTTGGTCTTTCTGGCATAGCCAGACCTCTCTTTAAACTGTCTAGGGTCCCACTACAAGTCACCTCATTGTCATAAACTCAGGTGAGGTCCCAGGGGCTGACCCCGAATAACAAAGACTCTTCTAATATTTGGGAAATTCCAAGTATTTGTAAGTTCCCTCCCAGGAACCAAGGACCAGACACGTTCTTTTATTATATAACAGATGCTCTGATAGCTCTATTGAGATGAACATCAAAAACAGTCCAGCTCTGGTCGGTGTGAGTCAGTTGGTTGGAGCACCATTCATAACTGAAAGGTTGTAGGTTTGATTCCCAGTCAGGGCACTTGCCTGGGTTGCAGGTTTGATCTGTAGTCCCTGGTCCAGGTGCCTATGGGAGGCAACCAATTGATCCTTCTCTATGTCTCCGCACCAATATGTCTCTCTCTCCCCCTCCTCCCTCTAAAAGCAATGAAAAAAACGTCCTTGTGTGAGGATTGAAAAAATAAACAACAGGGTCCAAGTTCTTTATAAGGTAAATATGCAAATATGATTGTGATAAAAGCAGTCTGGGAAACTTTTGAAATAAGTTTTCCCCTGGAAGTCTTAGGATTTAGGGAACTGGAGAAGCTATTCCTGGGGTGTCATTTCACACATTACAAAGGCTGCAGCAACAATGAACAAATGACTAGGTACAGAAATTACTGTGTTTTCCATCACAGCCTGGTTGGTGGGGGTAGGGCTGTCAGGGAGGTAGCTCTTGGAGCCATTACGGTCCTAGTCAGGCTCTAGGTCTTGGACGATAGGCTCACAGATATTGTCTAATAGATAATTTATTTTTTCTTTATTTAAATATATCTTATTGATTATGCTATTATAATTGTCCCATTTTCTCTCCCCTTTATTCCCCTCTGCCCTGCACCCCACCCCCCACCAGCATTCCCCCACCTTAGTTCATGTCCATGAATCATACATATGAGTTATGTGGCTTCTCCATTTCCCATACTATTCTTAACCTCCCCTGCCTATTTTGCATCTACCATTTATGCCTCTTATTCCCTGTACCTTTTCCCCCATCCTCCCCTCCCCTTCCCTGCTGATAACCCCCCATGTGATCGCCATGTCTGTGATTCTGTTCATGTTCTAGTTGTTTGCTTAGTTAGTTTTTATTTTTTAGGTTCGGTTGTTGATAGTTGTGTGTTTGTTATCATTTTACTGTAGTTTTGATTATCTTTTTCTTACATAAGTCCCTTTAACATTACATAGAATAAGGGCTTGGTTATAATGAACTGCTTTAATTTGACCTTATCTGGGAAGCACTTTATCTGCCCTTCCATTCTAAATGAAAGCTTTGCTGAATAGAGGAATCTTGTATGTAGGTCCTTGCCTTTCCTGACTTGGAATACTTCTTTCTAGCCCCTTCTCGCCTGTAACACTTCTTTTGAGAAATCAGCTGACAGTCTTCTGGGAACTCCTTTGTAGGTTACTGTCTCCTTTCCTCTTGCTGCTTTTAAGATATGATGTGCCTTAGTGTGTGCTTCCTTGGGTCCAACTTCTATGGGACTCTCTGAGCTTCCTGGAATTCCTGGAAGTCTATTTCCTTTGCCAGATTGGGGAAGTTCTCCTTCATTATTTGTTCAAATAAGTTTTCGATTTCTTGCTCTTCCTCTTCTCCTTCTGGCATCCCTATGATTAGGATGTTGGAACATTTAAAGTTGTCCCAGAGGTTCCTAAGCCTCTCCTCATGTTTTTGAATTCTTGTTTCTTCATTGTGTTTTGACTGAATGTTTATTAAACTGTGCATCTGATAGGTTGGCTATCTCTTCATCATTTAGTTGTATTTTTGGAGCTTTGATCTGTTCTTTCATTTGGGCCATATTTTTTTGTCCCAGCTCACTGGTTACATAGTGAGGGGCAGAGCCTTAGGTGTTTGCCAGGGTGGAGCAACCCATGTCACTGTGTTTTGGAGCTGTATGTGGGTGAGGGGTCTGAGAGGGACAATGGTGCTTGCTCTGCTCTTGGCCCGTTTTCAGTCACTTCCCCTGCTACCCACAATCAAATTGGCCCCTTCTGGTGCTGATTCCCAGGTGGGTGGGTTTGTGTACATTCTAGAACCCTGTGGGTCTCTCCAATGAACTCTCCTGTGAGGCTGGGAGTTTCTCCTGCTGCCGCCTCAACCCCCACAGGTGTTTTCAGTCAGAGGTTTTGAGACTTTATTTCCCCACGCTGGAACCCTGGGTTGCATGGTCTGTTTCCCTCCCCAGTTGTTTCTCCCAGTTTATCTGCACACAAATATAGGATCGCCCAGTCTGCCAGTTACCACCTTGCCCACCCCAGTCCTCCAGCTGCCACTTTCCATGTGTCCTCTCCACCTGGCTGCCCATTTCCACCCCTCCTACCGGTCTGGATAGATGTTTCTTCTTTAACTACTTGGTTGCCAGACTTCCATACAGTTTGATTTTCTGGCAGTTCTGTTTTTTTCTTTTTTAATTTGTTGTTGTCCTTCTTTTGGTTGTGCAAGGAGGCAAAGTATATCTACCTACTCCTCCATCTTGGCTGGAAGTCAATTTATTTTATTATTACGTTTCAGAACTTAGGTATGGGTTATATATATTGCTTTACAGATACGAAAGATCGTACACTCACACCCAAACTACTTCAGAGAGACTGAGAATCTCCTCCAAGCCACTTAAAATTGTAAAATTGCAAGTCCCAGGGAAATAGAAACCTAATTCTGTTAGAGGACAAAATTCAACTGAGTAAATTTGAATGAATAAATGGCTTTGTGAAGCGACTTATGAATCAGACAGCATCCCCTCTAGCAACTAGAAGAACCTCTGAGGGGTTGTGCAAAATGAAAGGTTTCACAGGGAGAAGGGCATGGCAGGGGAGCTATTAGCAAAAGGAAAGAATTATTTCTAGGCTAGATGCTCCACCTTTAGGGGAAAGGGAATAGCAGGAGTTTTATCATGCAGATTACATTGCTGGTATAAGTTCATATTAATTGGTTTAAAATTCCACTCTTGGAAGAGGCTGACAGGTTAGTTATTAAGTGTAGGTTTGGTGATGTGGCTTAGCAAGAGTGATTCCATTTTGTCCTGTATTTCTTTTATTAACAACTTCCCCCTTTGGATCAAACTCTGTCTAACTCAGAGATAAGATCAAATTTTAAAGCATTAGCACCACTCTCTGCTCCTGCTCTGTGGTTCTTGAAGATTTTGTTGATCCTGTGTGATATTCACAGGTCATGGCTTTGGGTTCATAATCTTTAACTAGATGATTTAAAAAAAAAATTTGTAGAGAGAAGAGAAGGGAGGGAAAAGGGAAGGGAAGGGAAGAGAGGGAGAGAAACATTAGTCTGATGCCTCTCGCACGCCCCCAACTGGGGACCTGGGCTGCAACCCAGGCGTGTGCCCTGACCAGGAGTCGAACCTGCAACCAAACTGGCAACCAACATGGCGAACTTTCGCTTAATAGGCCGGCACTCAGTCCACTGAGCTGCACCAGCAAAGGCAAATATTTGTTTTCTTTTTGATGTTCCAGTCTTAGGGAGATCATTTGCTTGATGATTAACAGCAGCAAGCATGTCATTGACTTCTGAGAGTCTACAACATGCTGAGCGAACTGATGGTGCATTAAGAGCAATGGGAACTTCAGAATAAGTAACTGGCTTTGTACAGATGAAGAAATTAAAAAGCATTGATATGGAACATTGGGTTCCTTTGCTTCTTTGTTTCTTCTTATTCAGAGGAGGCTAACGTTCACTGTATTAAATTCACAGGAGAATAGAATCATAAACCCCATATTGATTCGCTTTGCTTATCTTCTCACAGAAAAAAAAATCACAGCCAGAACTCAGTCACATGTTAGAGGAATCTGAATTGTAAAAACAGGCCCTCAGGAAAGGGGTTTGTGGGAACACAGGCCACTTTTGACCATTTTTAACAAAACCAGACAGAGGGCTTCCCGCACTTGGGAATATTTTCCACCCACCAGTGATTGCCCTCTCTGCCGCATGTCGTCACCTCTGCCCCCAGCTGACCCGAGCATGGGTTTTCTTCTCTTTCTGACAAGTATTTCACCCACAGTCCAGAATAGGTTGTGCTCTTAAATTGTGATGTGCTGAATCCCTGCTAAGGGGCACTGGAAGCCGCTCGAGGTGGACACGAGAGAGCAGCTGTAGGAAAATCTGACTCCATGATACAAAATACTTTCCTGCTCCTTGTTTCTTTTCCTAGGAATCCTCTTCAGTAACGGAGAGACATGGAAGGAAATGCGGCGCTTCTCCCTCATGACCCTGAGAAACTTCGGGATGGGGAAGAGGAGCATTGAGGAGAGGGTCCAGGAGGAAGCCCAGTGCCTGGTGGAGGAGCTCAGGAAAACAGAGGGTGATGGCCAGTGTTCATCCCTCTGGGGGCAAGGGGACTCCTACACACCCCACCCCCAGTCACAGCTCCTCCTTTGGGAATCACTCTGGTCCATGACCTGCTCTGTTAATCAGGGAGCTGACTAGGAAAAAAGGGGTGGGAAGAAAATGATGCTTTATTTAGAACTCTCAAATCCTTTAGTTTGGGCTCATTTCTCAACTTTAGCACTTGCTAAAGTAAATTTGCCAAATGTAAATTTAGCCAAGTTTTTTAACTTCTTTAAGATGCAGTTTCCACAGCTGAAAAATGGGGCTAAAAATCAAACCTCAGAGAAAGAGTTAAATAATATAGTTTGCAAGACTGTCACACAGTATCCAGTTTGTAGTAAATGCTCCATAATATCACCTGTTGCTCTTATGACTGCTAAGTATTCATATTGATATAGTCGGTATTACTAGTCACATAGTGCATGCTGTCTAGTACCAGTATTATTAGAAGGTGCTTCCATCTTAATTTGGGGAAGGTTAAAGGAAATACATTCTGTGTGTAAATCTGAGCAGGAAGAAGGTGCCGTTATTGACGGAAGTTCTAAATGTTAAGAGTCACTCGTTTCTCCCCTCAGCCCAGCCCTTTGACCCCTCTTTCATCCTCTCAAGCGCTGCCTGCAACGTGATCTGCTCCATCCTCTTCAAGGAGCGTTTTCAGTACCACGATGAGAAGTTCCTTTTCCTGATGGACTTGCTAAATACAAATTTTAGGCAAATAAACACCCCATGGATCCAGGTAAGGCTCCGGCGGCATCTGCACTCGCTGTGAATGGACTAGACCCGCCGGCCCCTTGCAGGCTGGGTGCAGGGCTACCTCAGGAGCAGAGTGCAGCATCAGCATTTGTCGTCACCTCCCCTGCCACGCATGTCGAGTGAGTGAGTGCGATGACAGTTCCCGCAGCAGCGCTGGAAGGTTGCGCTCTGCTTGTCTCTCAGGGTCTTCTCACACGAAAGAAGACAAAACATTCCTGGTTGCCTGTGTTTCTTTTAAGGCCCCCGTGCCCACGTTCCACTGTATGACTGTGGGGTTGGTTGGCCAAAGCTGGGAGGAGCAGGGAGATGGGCAGGGGCCGCTCACCTGTATGTGACGGTCGTCCTCCCTTCTCTTTTGCTTGGAAGTTGGAGGAAGGGATTCTGCCTGGCCAGGCCACACACAGAGGGTCAGGCACTCTATTCAGAAACCGTGGCTCCTCTTTACAAACCGAATTTCCAGTGTATTCTGCACCCCCTCTCCCATTTTTAGATGTACAATCTGTGGCCAAAATTCATAAAGCATCTCCCTGGAAAGCACAGATCATTTTTTAAAAGGGTTGCAGCCATTAAACATTTCATTCTGCAAAAAGTGAAGGAGCATCAAGAATCCCTGGATCAGAGTAACCCCCAAGACTACATCGACTGTTTCCTCAACAGGATGGAGCAGGTACGTTCGCTCTGTCTCCCCCCCGGCGCCCTGCCTCACCCTCGCACAGGAGTACGTGAGCGCACAGTCACACCGTGGAGGGACTTCCTGATATTTCGATTTTTAGGGCAATGAGGTAGGTACACTATTATCATTACTAATAGAATTTCAAAGTGGTCCAAAGCTCACTTTTTCCTTTGTATTTCTATTTAGTTCCTACACTTGGACATTAGCATTTAAAAGCTCTCGACACATATTTAGGTTGAGCTCCATGACAGACACACGTACGTATAAATGCATGTTTCTGAGCATATATGTACCTTGGGGTGGTTAAAACACATGTGTGTTTTCTCTACACATCCTTTAGACACACATAGTCAGCCCTTTTTTGCTACAGTGCTTCCCGCATAGTCTGTCATAGACTCCTACATTACAGAAAATGGATTGTGTTTTCTCATAGAAACAATTTCATTATTTGAAATGGGTGGTGACTAAAGATTCTAAAGCAAAGGTGTTATACATTAACCATGAGTGGTATTGAAAATATTGAATAGCAACTACACATACAGCCAGTAATCCTCAGACTGTCCCGTAAAATACCAGCGTGGCTGTCCATGAGCACGTCAGCAGAGAAACAGCCAAGGTGGCAACCAGTACTGTATTGTTTAAAAAAAAGAAGAAGACATTTCATGTATAAACACATATAACAACGTAAAATGCTAAAATTATCCTTTGAGCCCTATAAAAGGAATAGCCTGGTTTCCTTAGGAAACATGCCTGAGAAAGGTGTGCTGATGCCCCTGAGGCAGAAGAAGCATGGGAATGAGGGGTAGAAAGAAAGCCAGTGGGACTGGGAGGGAGAGAGCAGGACAGCGGTGGGAGCGGGGCTGCAGCGGCGGAGGTCAGCAGCAGGCCATTCACACAGGGCTGGCATGGTGTCACTTATTTTACTTTTCATCCGAATGACACAATAAAAAGTGTTTCATTGTGGTACACAGCGGAAATTGTGTAAGGAATGATCGTATTTGTGATGGGAAGGACATGCTGGAGGGGTCAACAGTAGGTGCAGAGAGACCAGGAGTTGTCCAAGGGTCAGTTTCCTAAGTAGCACAGCTTGAAATAGGGATTTATATGAAAGTGATTTATTAAAGGAATTCCATTTAGAGAGACTTGTATGTGAATGAGAGAAACAGGAAGGGAATAGAAAAAAGTTAAACACTGACGTAGTTTCGTGTTAAGTCTAGTCTCTGCCAGATCCTACAGGGGGCGGTAGAGTATAAGTCACAGTGCAGAGTTTATCAGACCCTGAGGGGTGGGAGCTGGGCTTTTGCACCCCTGCACCCACTAGTCACTGGCTATGGGAAGCCCCAAAGATGTGTTTAGGCTGATTAACTTGGCGATCTGCATTCCAACTGACAGTGCAGGAGGGATGCATTTTCTCCACATCCTAGCTGACACTTGTTTGTTGATTTATTGATGGTAGCCATTCTGACAGGTGTGAGATAGTATCTCATTGGGGTTTTAATTTGCATTTCTTTGATGATTAGTGATGTTGAGCATCTTTTCATAGGTCTATTGGCCATCTGTACGTCCTCTGTCGAGAAGTGTCTATACAGGTCCTTTGCCCATTTTTTTAAATGGATTGTATGTTTTTTGGGTGCTGAATTTTATAAGTTCTTTATACATTTTGGATATTAACCCCAGATCAGAAACATCAGCAAATACGTTCTGCCATTCAGTGGGTTGTCTTTTTTATTTTGTTGATTGTTTCCTTTGCTGTGCAAAAACTTTTTATTTCTTTTTTTATTTTTTAAAATATATTTTATTGATTATGTTATTACAGGTATCCCATTTTCCTCACTTTATTCCCCTCCATCCTGCACCCCCTCCCACCCACATTCCCCCTCTCCCTTAGTTCATGTCTATGGGTCATACGTATAAGTTCTTTGGCTTCTACACTTCCTATACTATTCTTAACTTCCTTCTGTCTATTTTAACCTACCATTTATGCTACTTATTCCCTGTACTTTTCCCCCCATTCCCTCCTTCCCCTTCCCCACTGACAACCCTCTATGTGATCTCCATTTCCGTGATTCTGTTCCTGTTCTAGTTGTTTGCTTTGTTCATTTGTGTGTGTGTGTTTAGGTTTGGTTGTGGATAGTTGTGTGTTTGTTGTCATTTTACTGTTCATATTTTTTATTTTTCTTCGATAAGTCCCTTTAACATTTCATAGAATAAGGGTTTGGTGATGTGATGATGAACTCCTTTAACTTGACCTTATCTGGGAAGTACTTTATCTGCCCTTCCATTCTAAATGATAGTTTTCCTGGATGTAGGTCCTTACCTTTCATGACTTGGAATACTTCTTTCCAGCCCCTTCTTGCCTGTAAGGTCTCTTTTGAGAAATCAGCTGACAGTCTTATGGGAACTCCTTTGTAGGCAACTGTCTCCTTTTCTCTTGCTGCTTTTAAGATTCCTTAGTTTTAATCTTGGGTGATATAATTATGATGTGCCTTGGTGTGTGCTTCCTCAGGTCCAACTTCTTTGGGACTCTGAGCTTCCTGGACTTCCTGGAAGTCTATTTCCTTTCCCAGATTGGGGAAGTCCTCCTTCATTATTTGTTCAAATAAGTTTTCGATTTCTTGCTCTTCCTCTTTTCCTTCTGGCATCCCTATGATTAGGATGTTGGAACATTTAAAGTTGTCCCAGAGGTTCCTAAGCCTCTCCTCATGTTTTTGAATTCTTGTTTCTTCATTGTGTTTTGACTGAATGTTTATTTCTTCCTTCTGGTCCAAACCGTTCATTTGAGTCCCGGTTTCCTTCTCATCACTGTTGGTTCCCTGTACATTTTCCTTTATTTCACTTTTCATAGCCTTCCCTTTTTCCTCTATTTTGTGACCATACTCAACCATTTCTGTGAGCATCCTGATTACCAGTGCTTTGAACTGTGCATCTGATAGGTTGGCTATCTCTTCATCATTTAGTTGTATTTTTGGAGCTTTGATCTGTTCTTTCATTTGGGCCATATTTTTTTGTCCCAGCTCACTGGTTACATAGTGAGGGGCAGAGCCTTAGGTGTTTGCCAGGGTGGAGCAACCCATGTCACTGTGTTTTGGAGCTGTATGTGGGTGAGGGGTCTGAGAGGGACAATGCTGCTTGCTCTGCTCTTGGCCCGTTTTCAGTCACTTCCCCTGCTACCCACAATCAAATTGGCCCCTTCTGGTGCTGATTCCCAGGTGGGTGGGTTTGTGTACATTCTAGAACCCTGTGGGTCTCTCCAATGAACTCTCCTGTGAGGCTGGGAGTTTCTCCTGCTGCCGCCTCAACCCCCACAGGTGTTTTCAGTCAGAGGTTTTGAGACTTTATTTCCCCATGCTTGAACCCTGGGTTACGTGGTCTGTTTCCCTCCCCAGTTGTTCCTCCTGGTTTATCTGAACACAAATGTGGGACCGCCTGGTCCGCCAGCCACAGCCTTGCCGCAAGTCCTTTCCACCTGGCTGCCCATCTTCGCTCCTCCTACTGGTCTGGGTGAATGTTTCTTCTTCAACTCCTTGGTTGTTGGACTTCCATACAATTCAATTTTCTGTCAGTTTTGGTTGTATTTTGATTTTTAAATGTGTTGTTGTCCCTGTTTTGGTTGTGTGAGGAGGCACAGTGTGTCTACTTAGGCCTGCATCTTGGCCACTGTCTGCTGTGCAAAATCTTTTTAGTTGGATGTAATCGCACTGGTTTAGTTTTTCTTGTTTTCCTTGCCTGAGGTGATATATCAGAAAAAATAGTGCTATAAGCAATGTCTGAGATTTTACTGGCTGTTTTCTTCTAGGAATTTTATGGTTTTGTGTCTAACACTTAAGTCATTAATCCATTTTGAATTTATTGTGTGTGGCATTAGAAGGTGGTCTAGTTCCATTTTTCTGCACATATCTGTCCAATTTTCCCAACATCGTTTATTGAATAAACTATCCTTATCCCATTGTATGTGCTTGCTTCCTGTATCAAATATTAATTGACTATAAAGGTATGGATTTATTTCTGAGCTCTCTATTCTGTTCCATTGATCTATATGTCTGTTTTTATGCCAGTACCATGCTGTTTTGATTATTATGGCCTTATAGTATAGTTTGATATTAGGTGGCGTGATTCCTCCAACTTTGTTCTTCTTTCTCAAGATCACTGTTGCTATTTGGCAGCCTTTTGTGATTTGAGGGAGTTATTTTAAATGCTTAATATTCTTAATTCCTGATAACGACAGTAAGGACTATAGGTACGAAGTGACAATGTGCCTAAAAATTTGGATTTCCACTTGCAGAAATAATTCCATTTTAAAATAAATAGGAGAGACATAATATAAAGAAGTTGAGTAAAGAAAAACTTGATTCAGAGCTTTAAAAATGAAGCAATTTTTAAAAACAAGTATCCCAATACTTTCCCCAAATTTAAAAACCACTAGACAAGGAACATGCATAAAGGACCCATGGACATGGACAAAAGGGTGGGCACTGACTGTGGGAGCCAGGTAGGGGATAGGGGTAGAGGTGGGCCAGGCAGGGGAGAGCAACCAGGGAAAAATTGGGCCTAGTGTAGTAGAACAATAAAAATAAAATAAAATAATAAAATAAAAAATAAACCCAATAGTATTAAAAGTCCATAAAAATAATTAGCAATGTACATAATTTAAATATAATAAAATTGTTTAAATATATAGAAATATAAAATTTTTATTAATTAGTATAATAGCATTAAATATTCATTTACTAAACAAATGCTTAGTGCCTGTTTTTATATCAGGTTCAGGGATACCTCAGCAAAGAAGACATCACTGGCTGGTGAGGCTCAGTGGATTGAGTGCCAGCCTGTGAACTGAAGGGTCATTGGTTCGATTCCCAGTCAGGGCATATACCTGGGTTGTGGGCCAGGTCCCTGGTTGGGGGCATGCAAAAGGCAACCAATTGATGATGTTTGTCTCCCTCTCTTTCTCCCTCCCTTCCCTTCTCTCTAAAAATAAATAAATAAATAAATTTTTTTTTAAAAGGACAATCCCCATTATTTTTGGTAGATGAATTTTAAAGTAAGAAGCTCACTCACTATTTTCAAGTCCTGAATCAGTTTATTTTCTAAACACTTTGTAGATCTCATGTGAAAACTTGCAGGTAAAAATGTCCTACAAGTACAGACTTCATATTAGAAACACCATTATAATGATGAACGTCATGTGTGAGGGGGTGGGGTGAGAGCGTGTAGCAGTTTATGTGAAAGAAACAGGCCAGTTATGAACCAGTGGTCTCTCTCCACACTTGCAGAGGGTTCATCATCTGGCCTTTTTCATTAAATGTAGTATAAGAAGATACTATTCACTGAGTATGTGTATATACATTGTTCCAAGAGGTTCCACCTGTTAACCTTTTCATCCTTGTAATAAGCCTTTGGGGTGTGTTCTATTTCTTACCCCCATTTCACAGAAGATGAAACTGAGTTGAAACTAAAGTAACTTGTCAAGGGCACACCTTTGTTTACTGACTAACCTGGGATTGAACCTAGGAGTTTCGGTTTCATGACTGACTTTTTTTTTTCAATCCACTACACTACTGTGCCCCAAATGAAGCCTGTTCCTAGTCAAGGGGTGTGACTCTGGAGCGCTGATAAGCCGTTGCCTTGTTTTTAACTCATGTAGCTTTTAACTCTACCATCTACAGGAGAAGCACAACCCAATGTCTGACTTTCACTTGGAGAATCTGGCTTTCTGTGGATCAAACTTGTTCGTGGGAGGAACAGAGACAACCGCGTCCACGCTGAGATACAGTATCCTGCTCCTAATGAAACACCCAGAGGTGCAAGGTACCGCGATGTTCTAGTGACCAAGCAAAAAATGAGATCAGGGCACCAGACGAGGGTGGAAAGACACTGCGTCCAGTGGCTGCTTCCTTTCTCTGCACTGCCTTTTCCAGCATCATGCAAAGAGCCATCTGTGTGGTTTTGCTTTTGCAGATCAAAATTCTATTGATTAATGCTGATAAGGAAGAAACACCTTTAGGAACACAAAGGCTGTTATTTAAGTTGAAAACAGAGGAGCTTCTGAATCCCAACTCTTCTACATGAGATGTAATGCCAAAGTGCGCCGTTTAGACAAGGGACCCAAGGGTCACCATGCTGAATTTTTATCCCAGGCCTGTCCATTCCTGGCTGTGTGACCTCAGACAAATTATTTCATCTTTCAGGCCCCTGTTTTTCCATCCTAAAAAATGGGCCAGATTCTCCAAAGGGGATTTTTGGATGTGATATAATTTAACATTCATAAATGAAATTGTAGTAGCTCTATTTTCTCAAGCACATTCTCAGAGTACACACAGGCCTTACTAAGCCAATGTTTATACTGCTCAACGTAATGGCTTTACCATCCCCACAAAACGTCTAGGAACCTGGGTGAGGGCGACAAAGGTGCTCCCGCTAGAGTGGGGATTAAGCATTTTCCCTCTAAGCTGCCACGCCAGGAATCATGGGATAAACCACAATCCCCACCGCAAAGGTCCGGCCTCCCCTGTGCTTGAGAACAAACCCATGAAGCCAGGAGGCTGAGAACATAGTTAACCCAGCCTTTCTGTTTCCTTCAGCAAAGTCTCTGATATTTACAGCAAAATAATAATAATAATAATAATAATAATAATAATAATAAATAATAATAAAAATCCCATCAAGTGCAGAGCAGTGGACTGTTTAGCAGCATCTCTTTGACCTCGGCAGCCTTTTATAGGCCGCCTTCTGTTGCACATTGCAAGCATTTCAAGTAATTTCCAGGTGTCCGGGGAACACGCCTCTGGAGTAACATCCGTGATTCTTGTCTCTGCAGCCAAAGTTCATGAAGAGATCGACCGTGTGATTGGATGCAACCAGCGCCCCTCCATGAAGGACAAGACGAAGATGCCGTACACAGAGGCTGTGTTGCATGAGATACAGAGATACATCACACTTCTTCCTTGCAGTGTTCCCCATGCTGTGATCCAGGACACGACATTCAGACAATACGTCATCCCCAAGGTCAGACGGGTCTGGGAAAACCGACTGGGACGGAAGGGGCGGCACAGTCCCTCCACGGGTCTCCGAGGGGCTCTCAGTTCTGCTGCAGGAAGAGATGCAGTCGAGCCTCAGGGATGGAAAGGCCCCGGGCGGTCTGGGAGGGTCGTTCTGCCACCTCTGTAGCCTTGTCTCTGCCCTCCTAGAGGTGGGGAGGCTGACCCGGGGCTTGCAAGGCCCCCTGCTGCTCTCACATGGAATGTATTCAGAGAGCAGTGATTTCCAATAAGGAGGACCTTGTGGAAACTGAAGTCTTCTTTTTCATGATGGATTATAAAAGGGGGAGATGCAAAATGTGTCTGTAGCTCTCAGGTAATCAAGCCAAGTGTCAACCTTCTTTAACCCAAATTCTCTCCTCCCAGGACTTTACCTACCAGGACATTTGAGACACCGGTGCCACTAACAGTTAACATTTGTAGAACACGTAACATTTACCAAAACCTTTCCATGCACACCGGGGAGGCGGTCAGTCTTCTATTGTGATTAGGGGTTTGGGTTTTACATTTAAGTAGTTCCAGAGGATAGAAGAGGAAGAAAAGGTGTCAAACCTCATCAAAATCTTTCAAAATAGAATCGAAATACTACAAAACAACACCAGTCTCACTTAAAAATATCAACGCGGAAGTCTATTAGCACATGAAGTCTAGTGTCACATTAAAAACACGATGCCACCAACGGGGAGATAATCAAGAACACAGGAAAACTAACACCAAGGAACCTAGTTTAATAACATTCACCGTTATCAGTAGAATTTAGGAGAAAATCACACAATAGTCTCATTTGTACAGAAAATGTATTTGATCATATTTTATGTCTACTTTTAACTGAAATTTTATTTTCTAATTACAGTTGACATTCAATATTATATTAGTTTCAGGTATACAATATGGTGGTTAAACATTTCTATAACTTACACAGCGATCTCCCCAATAAACCTAATACCCCCCTGGCACCACACATAGTTATTACTGTATTATTGACTGTCTTCCCTATGCTGCACCTTATACATCCCTGTGTCTATTTTATGACTGCCCTCTATATTTAGTTTTTAATTTTTAAACTTTAATAAAATAGAAATAGATAAATAACTCTTTAGCCAGAAAAAAAACATACTTCCCAAATCATGCTTATTGATGAATGACCAAAAGCTTTGCTAATATCAGGAATAAAGCAAGATTATCTATCACTGCTAATAGTATTCAAGTAGAATTAGAAAAAAGTAATGAGCTAAAACATTTAAGAGAAAGAATCAACTTTTTAAATGATATAATTGTACCTGGAAAAATGCAAGAAAATTAGCTGATACACTGTTGTAAAGATATAATTATTCAGTGGTTAGGTACAAATTTACTATTTAAAAAATCAATTGCCACTTATATAAAATAAAAACCATTTTAAAAATATAATGAAGATAAGTTTTCATTGATTAAAAGCAAAGATAAAATACTTAGGAATAACTGAACAAAAAATTCAAGATCTATGGAAAGAAAATTTTTACATATTAATAAGAGATAAAAAGTGTTTGAGTAAATTACAAGACTCATTCTATGTTTGGGTAGAAAAATAGCAGTTATTCCAAAATGAATCTATACATTTATGAGACCTCAATAAAAATATCAACCAGATTTTTTTGGGAACTAAATAAACTAGCAGATCCTAAATTTGATATGAAAAATTAAAAAATAAAAATAGTCAGGGATAGGTCCTACCAAATGTTAAAATATAATATAAAGTCACAGTTATAAAGCAGTGTAATACAACTTCTTAAAAAGACAGATCAAATGACTAGAGTTGAGAAATAAACTTAATTACATGAAAACTCAGTATGTGATAACAATGTGTTCCCTCTAGAGGAAAAATGTGGATTATTCAATAGAGGTTAGAAAACTCCTAGGGAGTTGGAAAATAATAATAACAGGTCCCTACCTCATACTTTCCAGGAAAATGTATTCTCTGTGCCTCAAATAGATACATATACAATATTAAACTGTAGAAATACTAGGAATAAAGGCAATTTTTTTTGAGAATTTCAGAGTTTCAAAAGACTTCTAACATCAACTCCCCCCAAAAAGGAATAAAACGTCCATGTATTTTAAAATTGACAAATTTAGCTATATGTAAATAGGAGAAGTCTGCCTGGAAAATGAAACCAAATCAAACATAAATGACAAACTGAGAGGAAATTTTGCATAGTTCATAAGAGCAAAGGGCTAATTACTGACAAACAAACGAACTCTTACAGTGAGTGTGAACAAACCCCAAAATGAACAGATGCAGCTCAAAAAAAAAAGCAAAATAAAAATTTGAGTAAAAATAATTGCAAATGGTTTTTAAATGTGTAAAAATATACTCACACAATGGAATATGATAAAAATAAATATTATAAAGAAAATTCTTTTTACTTACCACAATATGTTGGCAGTATTTTTTAAAAAACCTAGTTTTGCTAAATTGGTGTAACTTCTATGAAAGGCAATGTGATGATTTCTATCAAAATTCAAAACACATATGCAATTTAAGGAGCATTTCCACTACTAGGAATTTATCCTTGTGTGTATTTTCTTCAAAATGAGAATGTTTATTGAAGCAATGTTTGTGATATTTAAAGATTAGAAAATCCCCAAATGTTCATTTATAAAGCACTTTAAAAATTTATTTTTTTCTGTGAAGTGGAATACTAAGCAAGCTACAGCACACTACTTGTGTGAACATAATGGAGGATATATATGTGTGTCCTTTTTTTTAATCCCTAAGATATCTTCCAAAGGATATATCTTAAAATGGTAACAGTAATTACATTAAAAAAAATGGGGGACTTGAGTATAAGAAGAAACTTATTTTCACTTTATACCCCTTTGCACATTTTTTGACATTTTATTCCATGTGCATGTATTACCTACTCCAATAATTCTAAAATTATGTTTAAGGACATACAAAATAAAGTGAAAATGGAGAAAGGAAGCTTTCACTTAAACAAGGGTGCTTTATGATCACATAGAACTTGGTTCAAATTGTAAACATGCCACTTGCTACAAGTACAACCTCGAGTCAGTTCTTTTTCCTCTGTGAACAGCAATTTCCTCACTGATACAAAGAGGACAGAAAGAGAGCCGACTGTTTACAGTTGAAGTAAGAATTAAATACAATTCATGAGCAGCTAACTAAGCACAGTGTTCGGTAAACGTAAAGCATCCAATATAAACGGTAGTTATCAATATTACTTTGACATTTAAGCCTCACAAAAATCTTTTATAAATTAGGAAGAAAGAAAGCCTGTGTTTTTATTAGTCCCACCCTATTTTACAAGTGAGGGAAGTGAAGTCTCATTCACTAGATTCAAGTGTTCACATCTCACTTTCTTCCAGTCACACCTGAATTTAGGAAAGAACAGGCTGTGAACGAGGAGGCTCTTCCACCTGAGGCGTCAGCTCCATCCAGCACGTGTCTGGACCATGTGGGCCACACGCCCCGTTTACCAACAGCGACTGATCATTGCACACGGACCGTAACATCCCTTTTCCCAAAGAGAATCAGCTTATTGCTTTGATAAAATATATTGTGTGGTAGCGTGTGTGAAATAGCCGTAACTCGAGACACTCTCTCACCAGCCAGGCTTACAAGTGCGCAGTCCAATTCAATTCACTACAGTGAAGCATGTCGGCCTCGTTTATGAGGCGAGGACAGGCATGGTGACGTACCGCTCCTCTCCCCTTTCTTGGTTCCAGGGCACTACCGTGTTCCCGTTGTTGTCTTCGGTCTTGTATGATTGCAAGGAGTTCCCCAATCCAGAGAAGTTTGACCCAGGCCACTTTCTGGACCAAAATGGCATGCTCAGGAAAACAGATCACTTCGTACCTTTCTCCCTTGGTAATGCAAATAAATCCATTCAAACCATACACATGCTTGTTTTGAACAACTTCTAGCTTCCCTGTATTCATGGCATAACTAAGTGATTCACTGATGATAGCAAAGGCAATCCAGTGAAACTGTTACAGTTCCCGATGTGTTGTAACTCGGAGCCATTTAAATCCATATACCAGTAGGGTTAGGTAAGTAGCCCAGGGACTACTTTGTTGTTGGATGACTGAGTATAATGTCAGTTTTTATCTTTATTTATTTTAATATTTAAATATATTTCATTTTTATGCTGCTACAGTTGTCCCAGTTTCCCCCCTTTGCCCCTCTCTGCCTGGTATCCCCATTCCCTTTAGCAATCCCTACCCCCTTAGTTCATGTCCATGGGTCGTGCATGTGAATTCTTTGTAAAAAAATGGCTACTCCACTTCCTATACTGTTCCTAACCTCCCCCTGTCTGTTTTGTACCTATCAATTTGTACTTCTTAATCCCTCCACCTTTTCCCTATCCTTCATTGTCCCTTTCCCCACCAAAAACCCTCCAAATGATCTCCATATCTATGATTCTGTTTCCGTTCTGCTTGTTTCCTTAGTTTCTTTTTACATTCGCTTGTTGATAGTTGTAAATTTATTGCCATTTTAATGTTTGTTGTTTTGATCTTCTTTTTCTTATATAAGTCCTTTTAACATTTCATATAGTAAATGGCTTGGTTATGATGAACTGCTTTAGTTTCACCTTATCTGGGAGGCACTTTATCTGCCCTTCCATTCTAAATGATAGCTTCTTTGGACAGAGCAATCTAGGTTGTAGGTCCTTGCTTTCTGTCACTTTGAATACTTCTTGACAATCCCTTCTAGCCTGCAAAGTTTCTTTTGAGAAATCAGCTGATAGCCTTATGGGAACTCCTTTGTAGGTAACTATCTGCTTTTTCCTTCCTGCTTTTAAGATTTTCTCTTTATCTTTAGCTTTCAGCATTTTAATTATGATGTGTCTTGGTAATGCCAGTTTTTAAAGAAACTAAACTCAGTCAATCCAATTCAAATGTCCCATGTTACCGGATGACAAAGAGACCTGTTTTTGCAAACTCTTTTTCTATTTATCTCCCCTTTGTAATATTGACTTTTCCAAAACAAATGTACACTTTTTTTTCTTCTTTTAAAATTATCAATAATTATAAACTTTCTGATTCTTAGAGCCAGAAGCCATCAAAGAGACCTTGGCTACTTCATATTCTTTCCTTCCCTCTGAAAGATGAGCCCACAAGCCCTTGCCTGTTCACAAGAGCTGCTTGGCTCCCAGTTACTATGTTCCATAAGGTCATAAAGACAGCTTAGGCCTGGTTAGCACACATTCTATTTCCTTATCTTATTCAATCATTTAATAAGCATTTTCAAAAACAACAGTTAAGAGGGTTTGTTTCTAATTTCAATAAGTGCTCGTCATAAAAGATGGAAAATGTAGTAAAACAAAATAAAAAGAGATTTCATCCTACAGAGATAATCACTGTTAATATTTTACTGTATAACTTCAAACAGTTGTCTAAGTATACATAATAGATGTATATTTTAAAATGAAATTTGGTTCATTCTGGACAATCCTTTTTTAAAAAAATTATTTATTTATTTATTTTTAGAGAGAGGGGAAAGGAGGGAGAAAGAGAGGGAAAGAAACATCAGTGTGTGAGAGAAACATTGATCAGCTGCCTCTTGCACACCCCCAGCTGGGGACCTGGCCTGCAACCCAGGCACATGCCCTGATGGGGAATCAAACTGGCAACCTTTTGGTCCATAGGCCAGCACTCAGTCCACTGAGCCCCAACAGCCTGTATCATCTTTGAAAATTTGTCTTCAAATTTTATTTTGTTGTGGTAAAAGACTGGTATTAAATAATCTTTCACATAAACATATTCAGGTTTCACTGTATGATAGATGCAGAAGGATTTATTTCATTAATTCATTATAGATGGATATAAGGTTTGTATGTAACTCATCAATATCATAAATAACGATGCAAGTGACATCCTAATAGGTGAATCTCTCATTCCTATAGATAAATCCCCAGAAGGAGAATCACCCAATTAAGGAGTGAAAACCTCTTTAGAGAGTTTAGATGTATACTGACAGATATCCCTGTGCGGACTGATTGTCCTCCGGCAGCTGATAAGCATTCCCTTTCTGAATAGCATTTTCAATGGCTCTTAGGGGCATGTTGTTTCAGTTTTTTGCTGTTGTTTATTAGTTTTGGCACATTGTATTTGAATAGGAGCTACTGTATTGGATTTGGAGTGAGCTGATGGAAATGTTTTCTCCTTCCAGGAAAACGGATCTGTATTGGGGAGGGCCTGGCCCGCATGGAGCTCTTCCTCTTCCTCACCACCATTCTGCAAAACTTTTCCCTGAAGCCCCTGGTGGACCCCAAGGAACTAAAGACCCAACCTGTTGCTATTACGTTTCTCAACATTCCTCCACCTTTCAAGCTGTGCCTTATTCCTAGATAAAACAACTTTTCTCTTTTAACATCTTAAACCAACTAGCTGAGTAGCTCACTTTGTTAGAGAATTGCCTCCATAGACAGAGCTGAGGGTTCAATCCCTGGGTTGGACACATATAAGAATTAGCCAATGAATGTATAAATAAGTGGAAGAAACTGATATTTCTCTCCTTCCCTTTTCCTTCCTTTCTCTAAAAATCAATCAATAAATTTTGAGTGAAGAATTTCAAAGTAATTGCTTTTTCCTCTTACTTCCTGGACTCTACTCCCACCCCAATAGTCTTTCTCTTCATTTTAAATACTTCGTAGGACAGAAGCACTACTCACTACAACTTGATGGACATTTTGTAAATCTACAAATCCCTTGACTAAAAGGAGCTGGGTGCTGAAAACTCCAAGGAAACAAACAATGTATCCCCATCCCCCCATACAGTGCTTCCTAAACTGTGCTTCCGCAGAACAAGGCCAGGCCCACAGAGGGCCTTTGTCAGGGACAACCAGCAGTGTAGTTGAGCTTACACTCTTTCTGTGGCTTTGGAGATATGCTGAGTTTCTGTAGTTTTTCAAAAGAGAGAAACATAATAGCCTATATGTATGATTTCTATTTCCAATTGAAAGCACCTATGTGATTTCTGCCACATTCATAACGTAAATTTTTACTTCCACAATAGATTGTCTTTGTATGTTTGACTTCACATCACAAAAATTCCTTTCCTTGAGTTATGGGTTTTCTATAGTTAGGATATGATAACTAGGTGAAATTAAATGATAATCTCCTATCACAAATCTCTTTCTGCCCCACACCCTGGATTTGCAACAACTGATTTGCGTGGGTCTCAAAGAGCATTCTGGAATAAGGAATCAAACCATGTCCACAGTTAGGATTCAGACACGCATAACTGCATTTATTCAGAAAGAGGGGAGAAGTGGGATGGGGGTTGAAGAGTGAGAAGAGTTGCAAGGGATGAATGAGCATTCCCAAGAAAACAGTGACCCAGAAAATAGCTGCAGCTACCCTGGCAGTGGCCCAGCTGCGAGCAGCAGCTGCCACAAAAGGATGGTTTAAATACCAAGAGGCAGCCCAGCCTCCAGGGACAGTGGGAGGGCAAGGAGCTTTAAAAGTAGAGTTGAACTTCTGGGTAAATACCCAAAAAAACTGAGCACAGGGGCTCAAAGAGATATTTGTATACCCACATACCTACAGCATTATTCACAAGAGCCAAAACATAGAAACAGCCCAAAACTCTATTGATGGATGAACAGATAAGCAAACTCGACTATATTCAGGGTCCAGCATGAATAAAGCCTCTTTTTTATTACAAAATCATAAACATGTAATTCTGTAACATAACGATATCACACTCAAGCACAACATATGACATTTTAGGTGAAATGTTCAATTTAAAACTATAAATTATTACACCCATATTATTATCTTAGCAACCACACTCAAGTAGGTCTTACTTCTGCCGGACCCTGAAGTATATAACACAATATTATTCAGTCTCAAAGAGAAAGGATATATATACTCTGACACATGCTACAATATGAATGAAACTTGAAGACACTATATACTAGGTGAAAGAAGCCAGACACAAAAGACTACATATTGCATGATTCCTTTATCTGAAATATGCAGAACAGGCAAATCCATTGAGACAGAAGTGGGTTAGCGGCTTCTTAGGACTAGAAAGTGAATACAAATGAGCACACGGTTTTCTTTGGTCGGGGGGGCGGCGTGATAAAAGTATTCTAAAGCTAGATCGCAGTCATGATTGCACACCACTGTATATTCTAAAAAAATACTGAACTTTACCAGTAAGTGGATTTTTAGTATGTAAATTATCTTAATAAAGCTGTCCCTTTATTTTTATTTTTTAATTATATTTCATTGATTATGCTATTACAGTTGTCCCATTTTTTCCCCTTTGCCCCCCTCCATCCAGCATCCCCTGCTCCCTCAGGCAATCCCTACACTGTTGTCCATGTCCGTCGGTCGTGCATGTAAGTTCTTTAGCTACTCCATTTCCTCTGTTGTACTTTACATCCCCATGGCTATTCTGTAACTGCCTGTTTGTGCTTTTTAATCCCTTCACCTCTTCACTCATTCCTCCACACCCCCCTTCCATCTGGCAACCATCAGAATACTCTCAGTGTCTGTGATTCTCTGTTCTTTTTCTTTGCTTAGTTTGCTTTTTAGACTCAATTTTTGATAGATGTGTGTTTATTGCCATTTTATTGTTCATAGCTTGGCCTTTTTCTTTTTCTTAAATAAGTCCCTTTAACATTTGTTCATGGTTTGGTGATGATGAACTCCTTTAGGTTTTTCTTGTCTGGGAAGCTTTATCTGCCCTTGGATTCTAAATGATAGCTTTGCTGGGTAGAGCAGTCTTGGCTGTATATCCCTGTTTTTCATGACTTTGAATATTTCTTGCCAGTCCCTTCTAGCCTGCAAAGTTTCTTTAGAGAAATTAGCTGACAGTCTTATGGAAACTCCTTTGTAGGTAACTATCTGCTTTTCTCTTGCTATTTTTAAGATTCTCTCTTTATCTTTAACTTTTGGCATTTTAACTATGATGTGTCTTGGTGTGGGCCTCTTTGTATCATTCTTGTTTGGGACCCTCTGTGCTTCCTGGACTTGCATGTCTATTTCCTTCACCAAATTAGGGAAGTTTTCTTTCATTATTTTTTCAAATAGATTTCTAATTTCTTGCTCTTTCTCTTCTCCTGCTGGTACCCCTAAGATGTGAATGTTGATACACTTGAAATTGTTCTAGGGGCTCCTTACACTATCCTTGTTGTTTTGGATTCTTTTTTCTTCTTGTTGATTGGTTTTTGCTTCCTTATGTTCCATATCATTGTTTTGATTTTCAGCTTCATCCACTCTACTGTTGATTCCCTATAAATTGCTTTTTATTTCAATTAATGTATTCTTCCTTTATGCCTGGATATTTTTTATGCTGTTGAGGTCCTCACTAAATTCCTTGAGCATCCTTATAACCAGTGGTTTGAACTCTGCATTCGGTATATTGCGTATCACCATTTTATTTAGCTCTTTTTTGGAATTTTTATCTGTTCTCTCATTTGGGCCATGTTTCTTTGTCTCCTCATTTTGACAGTCCCCCTGTGTTTGTTTCTATATATTAGTTATAGATGTTATTACTCTCTGTCTTAGTAGTGTGGCCTAATGTAGTAGGTGTCCTGTAGGATTCAATGGCACAGCTTCCTCTATCACCTAAGCCGAGTACTTGAGGTACACCCTCTGTGTGGGCTGAATACATCCTCCTTTTATAGCTGAGACTTTGTTGCTGTTGGCAGATCAATGGGAGAGATTTACCCAGGCCAGTCAGCTGCGAGGACTGGCTGTGAACACCACCAACCTCTGTCCTCTGTGGAGGGTCAGCAGTGCAGGGGCAGGGTGGGGGGTTGCTCTGACATGGTCTGTAGCTGTCCACTGGGTGCGCGGTCTCTGGGGTTTCCTGGGTGCAGGCCAAGGTCAGCCCTCACCTGTGTTCTGCCCCAGGTCACCCACCCAGCATGAGCTACAAAACGATCTGCAGATGGCTGCTACTTGAGCTGGGCTTGGGGGATCACAGGTGAAGCCAAGCTGTGATCCAAGGCTGGCTGCTTCTAGTGTTGGGCCTGGGGCCAATTGGCAAAAGGTATGGGATGTGGGGGCTCACTGAGGCTGGCTGTGGTTTGTTTAAGAGAATTTAGGAAGATCTGAAGCATGAGCTGAGACAAGCCATTCATATGGAAAAGCTGCTGTTTGCAGCTTGGGTGGGCCCATAAGTTCAGTGGGGCAAAGCCTCAGGGAATCTCCATGAGGGGCAAACACTGTTAACCAGGTTGATGGAATCAGATGTGGCACCTGCCTGTGGGCTCTGTGGCTCTGTGAGAGGAAGGCTCAGAAAAGGAACAATGGTCTCTGTCTGTCTGTCTGTCTGGGAGAACTTTGGCCCCCAATTCTCACCCTGATTCTGGACACTTCAGTTCCTCCCTGTATGCCTCTGGTGCCTTTCAAGCTGCTACCCCAGTGCTGGAGCCCAGAAGGAGTGAGTTTGAGTAAGTCCACATGTGGGCCATTTAAGAGACTGCTTGGGAATCTAGTAGTTTCTTCCACAAACTCAATCTCCACTGGTTTCTGCAGCCAGAAGTTATGGGGTCTTATCTTCCTGGCACTGGAACCCTGAGCTGGGGGATCTGATATGGAGCTGAGCCTGATACACAGCCCTTGCCTCCACCCTCCCCCTCCCCCCTTCTCCCGCTCTCCCCCTTTCCCCGTCCTGATTTATTCCTCCTGAATTTTTATCTACCATACATAGCTTTGGTACCAGCCCATTCCATGTCTCTGTGTTTCTGCCTCTCCTACCAGTCTGGATGGATGTGGAAGGAAATTTAGTTCCACACTAAATTTCTAATAGTCATTGCACTTTCATTCAACTCTGTTTCTGATTGTTCTGAGTGATGGTTGTTCTATAGCTTAGTTGTAATTTTATGTGGTTGTGTGGGGAGGTGAGCCATGTTTACCTACATCTCTATCTTGACTGGAACTATCTTGACTTGAAATGAAAGCTGTCCTTTCATTTAAAAAAAATATATACACAAACACAAAATCATTAATAATTAGCACAAATTGTCCTGATAAATAGAAACATGATGACTAGTGAGTACTTTATGAATAATAGGTGTCTTTTAAACCCTGTCTCAGGACATGCAACAGTCAAAACTCAGATTTTAGGCAGCATCCCAGCTCAAGGCAATCTGGGACATCAGTATGGAAGTAGAACAGGTCAGTAAGGAGAAGATCCTAGCACCAGGCATGACCAGAACTAGAGGGAACTGGGCCACTTATGTGGAGCAAACAATCCAATCTAGAGTTTCCAAGGGGGCTGGGCAAACTCAGGCTGCATTGAGGCCGATGTTGAGATAAGAGAGAAAGACAGGAGAGATGGATTGAATTTCATGCGTAGGTCCTACCTGGTAAATAGTAGGTATTTCCACAAATCTGCAATCACAGAAAGACAGGTTTGGGAGAAAATATCTTTAAATTAAAAAAAATTATTGTTGACACTATTACAATTGGTCCCCATCTCTCCCCCTTTGCTTTCCTCTGCATAGCCCTTGCCTCCCCCTCTCCCACACCGCCTTCACTACATTGTTGTCTGTGTCCATGGACTATACATATACGCGTATATGTTTTTTAGCTAATCTCTTCCAGTCCTCCGCTCCCTCCCCTCTGAGATCTGTCAGTTTGTTCCATGTTAGGACAAAATATCTTTGACTTCAGTGGTGTCAAATATCATCTCAAAGACCTTATTTAACATAATCCAGTACAAAAAGTTATAAAGTATTCAGAGTGGTCAGTTCTAACTCTAAATTTTTGGTGAAGTTGCATTCAACTTCATATTTATAATCATTGGGGATGACATAACCCCCATAAATTTCCACTTGCCAGGGCTCTTACAGAGCAAGCCCAAGGAGTTTGCTCAGGTGTCTCTTTCCTGTTACTCCTCTCAGTCAGTTTCCACACGTAAGAATGTGTTTGATCTTCTATGATGATCCAGTTGCTCCAACTGAAGAAAAAACTTTGGTCTTGGACAGCAATTATTTTTATCTTCAGGGTCAGTGTTTGCTTCAGGGGCAAACATAGAACGGAATAAAGCTGCTAGGTTTTGAAAGCTGATGATATCTGACATTTCCTAGCTTTGCGACCTTGGGCAGGTCCAGACTTTCTCTGATCTTCATCTAAAAAATGAAATTAATGACATCTTCCTCCTAGGGGTAGGGAGTTGAGGGTGCATGTGGTTTCCCTGGCATTTAGGAGGGGCTCGTAAATGATGCTTTTTTGTTATCAAGTCATTGAAAATTCTACCACAGTCAATGCAAATTTAATTTTTAAGCTATTTATTGTTTTTTTTAGTCTGCTTCATGGTTTAATGTGTAAAATCCCAGGCTTAGTCACTATTCAGTCAATTAATATTTGTTACTATATTTCTCTGACACAATAGTGACACCATTGGATTTCCTTTATACTTCTTATTATAACATTGTATTTCTCTGAATCTAAGATGCCAGTTGTTTTAGGATACATTCCAGTTTCAGAGACATTAAAATGTGAAATAAACAGCATCTTAGAATCAATGAAATAGGACTGCCCTTACTACATTAGGGCCTATAACCCACTAGTGGGCCACTTCACAGGGCTGCTCAAAGTCTGAATCATGTTCATCCCTTCATTTCAGAAGACCAGATCCCTTCGAGTCAGACTCTTCTTTTCCAATTAACCTTCTGCCGGATACCCTGATACCTACTGACATCATATCAGTAAACACACGTTACATAAGTTTTTCAAACTCAGAAGGAACCTCTACTCCCAACAAGGAGGATTACACGGGTACAGGCTATTTACAGATTAGGCAACACAGGTACACAGAATGGATTCAGAGTCCACACCATTCATGCTTTCCATGGGCTAGAGGGCAATCTGAGTCAACATGCCACCGAACCAATGATTGCCCTGTTGGAAGTAGGGTTAGTGGGGACATGTGGAAGAGACAGGGTTACTGGAATTTCTTTTAATCATTTCATGTCCTGTTCTAAAGTCAACAAAAAGTTAATGCAGAGGAGATAGTTCATTATTTGTTATAGCTTTTCAACATGTATTTAGTACATGGTATATACCAAGTATAGGAGGGACAGGGAGTCCACAAACAAATGAGATATTTCTCTGGCCTGAAGGGCCTTATATTTTAATCAGATTTTCAATGCTTTCTATAAACAGGCTGTTCCTCCTGTCCAGATAAACTCATTTTAATCAGGGAAGACAAACAAACAAACAAACAAGCCAACAATTATAACACAATGCTGTGTTTGGAGAGAAGTATGTGCACAGTTTTTTTGTGAAACACACAGAGGAGCACTGAAATCAGACCAGGGGTAAGTGATAGGAAAGGTTTAGAGAAAATGATGCCTGAACTTAGTTTGGAAACACAATTAGGAGTTAGCTTCCAAATGGAAAATTGGAGAAAACATATACAGAGACTGTCGAAAGATGGCAAATTGTTTGGTGTGGGGAGCAGGAGGAAAGGATGTTGGGAAAGAGGGGCGATCTGGTAAACATCAGGTCCTGAGGGTCCGTTGCCAGGGAGAGAAGTCTGGACTTAAGTAAGAAGAAAGGAGAACCAACAAAGGATCTGAACGGCGGAAGCGAAGGGCAAGCTGGAGACACAATGTGGCTGGCCGTGGCTGGCTGTGGCTGGCGCCGAAGGAAGAGCACTCTGGCTGCTGTGTGCTGTGCGGCGGGAGAGGACTGGACCAGCCCAAGCAGGAGCACAGATCCAGACAAGGATGAATGAGAGCAGAGCTGAGGCAGAGGCAGTGGAGTTGAGAAACAAGGGGCAGTTATGACGATTGGCAAAAAAAGGAAACTGAGCTGGCTTAGAGGCCGAGGGCATTTGGGTAATGAGTGACCAGAAGAATTTAGAACAGCTCCCACGTTCTTGACTTGGGCAACAGGTGGTGCCATTTCCCAAGAGGAGCTGGTGGAGGGAAAGAGATGTGGCATTTACCTTCAAACAGGTTGCAGGTGAGGTCCCTGAGGAATAGGCAGAAGGGGGAACATCCTAGTCGAGGTAACAAGAGCTAATAAATGTGACTAATATATACATAGCACTCCACAGAGTGTCCAAAGCTGTTATTGAAAAGTGAGGCATTTCCCTAGCCAGGGTGGCTCGGTTGGTCCATCTTCGCAGCAAAGCAAATGTCGCTGATTCAGTTCCAGTCAGGGCACATCTAGGTGGCGGTTTGGTCCTGGTTGGGGTGCGTAGAAGGGACAACCAATCCATGTTTCATTCCCTCTTTCTCTCCTTCACTTCCCCTCTCTCTAAGGGGGGGAAAACCAGAGAGAAGTTGTTCCATTTAAAAACAGAAAAGAAAAAGGGAAAGAAAAGAAAAGAAAAGAAAAGAAAAGAAAAGAAAAGAAAAAAGAAAAGAAAATAGAAAAGAAAAAAGAAAAGAAAAGTGAGGCATCATTAGTGAAGACAATGAGGGAGATGGGGCCCTCATGTTTCTAAAGAACTCTGCACATACTTCTCTACAAACAGCATTATGCCATAATTGTTGGCTTGTTATTTTGTCTTCCCTGATTAAAATAAGTCTATCTGGACAGGAGGAGCAGTCTTCTTATAGAGAGCATTGAAAATCCAGTCCTAGAGGTTGATCTGGATTCAAGAAATAGAGAAAACCTCTGAAGGATTCACCTTCTTGGAAACCCCTGAAGGGCTGCACTTAGAGAAAAGCATGTCTGAAAATATTTGTTCTGGTTGAAGATAGTGGGAATGCAACATTTTGAACTGACTTCTAATTTAGAAACCAAATGATAGCAGAATAAAAGATCAAAAAAGAAAAACTTCCACCCTCAACAAATAAGGAAAAAGTTATGAAAACAAAACTATGAAGAATGACTGCCAAATGAAGAGAATTTTGCCCTAAAATCTGTGGGAGCACAGAGCTGAGGCATCCCTGCGCTGACTCTGGGACAGAGATCAACTTAACTAGAGGGGGGTGTCATGTTGCTGAGCGGGGATTGAAAAATTATCCTCTAAAGATAAAATATGTGGTTGAAAAATATAGGAACATAATAATCACCATCTCTTAATGAAATATGTGCCTTTTTAGGGCCATTAGTTGTCAACTATTATTAAATCTTTTGAAAAGACATTTTCCTAAAGGTAAGTAATTACTTTAGCTTTCTTTCAACTTCTTTTTCTTCTGTTAAATATAAAAGTAATAGTATAAGTTTTATTTTAAAAGCATGAAGACTTTTCCGTAAAATTTTTTACCTAGACTTCTATCTGCAAATTGATTCATTTAACAAACATTTATTGAACATTTAGTATGTGCTAAGCATTATTTTTTAAATATTTTATTTATTTTAGAGAGGGGAAGGGAGGAAAAAAGAGAGGGAGAGAAACATCAATGTATGGTTGCCTCTTGAGTGCCCCCTAATGGGGTCCTGGCCAGCAACCCAGGCGTGTGCCCTGACTGGGAATCAAACCAGTGACCCTTTGGTTCACAGGCCAGCCCCCAATCTGCTGAGCCACACCAGCTAGGGCTGTGCTAAGCATTATCCTAAACATCAAGGACAAAGCAGTAGAAAAAAATCACTGTTTCCATGCAACCTACATTTTAGTGGTGAATACAAACCAAAAAGAAGGAACTACAAAGCATTACATAGGAACTATATAGTATAGTAAATAGGAATTATACAGTATGCCTGGAGGTAATGATAAGTGTTATGAAGAATGGGTAAAGGGTTAGAAAATGATAAGGGGTAGCAGCCAGGGACAAGTTTCGGTGGGGGAGTCTGTGCCAACCACTCTGAAATGGTAGTATTAAATCAGGGACTTAGATGACATTGAGAGAAAAGTCATGCAAAGATTTAGAAGAGCACTTCAGGCAGGGAAAATGGCAAACATCATGGCTTTGGGGCAGATCTAAGCTTGGTAGGATCAAAGAATAGAAAGGACATTGTGACTATTGCTTCCCAGGCCTGTATATCACTGCAAGAACTGTTTACTTTATTCCAAGTGTGGTGGGAAGTCTCTGAAATGTTTCGAATGTGAAAGTAATTTGATTTAACATTTTTAATTTTGCCTCAGATTGGATCAACCACGGTCATGATCTCTGCCGGTTTGGTAATAATCTCTGGTAGTCCACCAGGTTTTAAGAGCCATCCCAGTAGGATTGGTAAGAGCGGTTACTCCTAGCTGATGAGGTGTGGGGGTAGTGCTACGTTTGTCCTTGCATTTTCCTATGTTGTTTGCATTTTTATAACAAGCACCTCCATTTCTAAGTGGCACAGGAAGTCGTTTTCTAAAAAGAATCATTTTTCAGATAGCCTTAAGAATGGAAAGCCAGCCTGGAGGCAGTTTTCACAATGTCCAGTGTGTGGACCGAGAGACAGAGGCATGCTGGGGTGGTGGGAAGCACCCAAGCACTGGAGTCAGAAAGCTAACCTAATCTCCAGATTTGCCAAATATAAATTATATGATTTGTAAAATCCATTTACATTTTAGGGTTTCTCATAGATGTAAATCAAGAAAGATTGAGGTAAAGATAAAGTGGGATTATGTGAGCAAAAGCATTTAATCATTCAGTCATCCACACTCACCAAGTACTTATTGGGAACTTCGTGCCAGGCCCTGCTCTAGTTCTGGAGACACGTCAGAAAATAGAAGAGATCAATTCCCTACCCACGTGGTGCTTGTACACTCATAGGGAGAGGAGGTAATACACAGTCAATTAAATACACGCAATGTCAGACGGTAGTAAGTGTTTTAGAGAAAGATTAAGCAGGGCAAGGTGAACAGGGAGTGCTGGAGACAGGACTGGTTTCTCCTCATCCAGTTGACCCTTGTCGTTTGGTGCCATTTGTGGACACAGTTTGTCTCTGCAAGGTTCTTCTCTGGCTCCAGGGAGGGACTGTCGGGGAATGGGCGGCTTTAGGCATGGGTGCCTATCAGAAATCCTGGTGGACATGTGACATAGGCAGCTGGAAATACAGTTTTGGAGTTCAGAGAAGTAGAAGCAAAATAGACAAATCTGAGGGTCGTGTTATGTGTGTAAGTGCGGAAAAAGAAGAATTCCAAGGCCAAAATTCTGGCAGACTCCATCAGAGTCAGTTCATATACTACTTCATTCAATTTTTAAATTTATCTATCACACTGTACTGGGGTTAAGTGGCGAACAGTAAGATAAATTGCTCTTGGCCTTCATTGAGTTTATCTTCTGCTGGGAGGGGCAGCCAATGAACGCATACACATGAAAAGAAATAAACAAGGTAATTACAGTCTGATAAGTCAAATACATACTCTGACTGAAATAAACAGGAGCTAAAACCGAGCATAACCAGGGGAGGCCTCTTCAGATGAGATGATCAGGGGAAGACCTCCATGTGTACTTGGCCATCCTGCTGACATCAGAAGTGCAAGATGAGCTGGGAGGACCGCACTCCAGGCAAAGGGAGTTGGAAAGGGTTTGGTTTGTCCTGAGGACTGACTTTCCTTGCTCTTCCTGCTGGGCCAGGTCCCCTTTACCCTACACTTTCATGACACTTAAAACCCAAATATCTCTCAGAGAGTAACTGGTGATTTGAATTGAGCTGGACTCTTGATTCATTTACAGCTCCAGTTAACTAATGTTTATTAATCAGACTTAAATTACATCAAGAGTGCTCTGCAGAAACTCAGTTATTGCTGGAGGATAGAGAGAAATTTTAAAACTAAGATAACTGGAGGTGTGGGTTGGTTCATTTGCCCAAGGGAAGCATGCTTTCTCTCTCTCTCTCTCTCCCCCCCTCCCCACACACACCCCTCCTCCCTCTCCTTACTTTGTCTAGGAAAGGAAGAAAGAAGGAAAGATGATTATTCTCCACCTCCCTCTACCTCCTCCAACCCTTTCCAAGTTTTAAAGTACTCCCTTTTTGCTCACTTTTGTCCCAAGGGTCTTTCTCCTGCTCCATACCTGTACTCACTGGAATTCGTTGAGTAAGATTTTGGGCTCACTGTACCAGGAGGCACAGATTCCAGGCCCTCCTCCACTGCTTACTAGTTATGTGACTCTGAGCTGTTGTGGGCATACATAATTAGAGCTAGCTGGTACCCTGTGAGGCACTGTGGAATTGTGAGATATTATTCATGTTTGCCTGAGGCAGAGTGGAGACTTGGTGTTCCAGGCAGGGGCAACTTTGAGGACACTGAGAAACCAGAAAGAAGGAAATGCCTAAAATTAGGGTGAGGACAAGAAACAGAGAAAACCCTGAAGATGCCACTTGGCCTGAAATGATGGCCTTGTGCAGGGCTGGCTTCGCAGAATTTGAGTCAAGGCCCCTGGAGGATATCAGACCAGTAAGCATTCTGCTCTCACCTCCCCTCAAGACCCCCAGTTCTGTCCAAGACTTAAAGTATTGGGGGTGTATTGGTCTCCCATTGCTGTAGTAAAGAATTACCACAAACAACCCAAGTTCATTGTCTGATAGTGCTGGAGATCAGAAGTTGGCCATGGGTCTCTCTAGACCCAGCTCTAGGGGTCGGCAGGGTTGCATTCCTTTCTGGATGCTCTCGGGGAGAATGTGTTCCCTTGCTTTTTGCAGAGGCTGCCTGCCCTTGGCTCCGTTCCTCCGTCTTTGAAGCCAGCAAAGGCTGGCCGAGTCTCTTGCATCTCATCACTCTGACCCTCCTGCCTTCCTCTTTTACTTACAAGGACAACTGTGATTCCATTGGGCCCACCTGAATAGTCCCTCCATCTCCAGATCAGCTGATTAACAAGCTAAACTCCACCTGCCAGCTTCATTCTGCCTCGCCATGCCACATACCATATTCACAGGTTCCAGGGATTAGGATGTGGGCATCTTTGGGGGGCCATTACTACACTTACCACAGGGAGAAGTCAGACTCTCTGATTTAGCTCTGCTCACACATATCCTACAGCAAGCCCTCTCTGACCCTCCAAAGCTAAGTTTGGGGACCCTGCTGGGTGGTCCCAAGTGGTTACATCCTCTTCCCCCCGTGTTGTGCTTGTTCACTCATCTGTATCTTTGAGGATAGGAACTGCCTTTTTCACTCTTGATTGTCTGTCTCTTTACTAGAAGGTAAGCAGCACATGGGCAGGGGTCTTTGTTAGTTTTATTATAGATAGAAAATAATAAAAGTAAAGCCTTTAACCTTTAGTGTGTATATATTTTTAAATATATGTATTATACATATATATATATATTTAGTGTGTATATATACACAATGAATTGTATATATGCGTATACAATGAATTGTATTTCCATCACCTAGCATGGTCTCTACCACAGAATAGATGCCTGATACTGCTGCTACTATTAATACTGCCAATAATATTTACTGAGCCCTTACTATGTGCCAGGCTCTGTGCAAAAGGCCTTACATGCATAATCTTATTTGATCCACATAACTCATGAGGAAGGAGCTGTTTTTTTCTTCATCTTATGCAAAAGAAGACTGATGTTTACAGAAGTTAATTAATTTGTCCAAAGTCAGACAACCTAAAAGGAAGTTGAACTTGTATTTGACATCATAACTCTCTGCATTATGCTAAGTGCAGTAAGTCAGACAGAGAAACACAAACACTGTATGATCTTACTTTTACGAATGGAATCCAAAAAATCCAACTCATTGAAACAGAGGTAGAATGGTGGCTGCCAAGGGCTGGGGTGGGGGTGATGGGGAAATGAGACGTCTTCAGACTCCCAGCTATAAGATGAATAAGTTCTGGGGATCTCATATACAACGTGGTGACTGTAGTTAGCAATACTGTATCATACACTTGAAAGTTGCTAAGAGAGTAGATCTTAGATGTCCTCACCACACACACACACACACACACACACACACACAACTATGTGAAGTGATGCAGGTGTTAACTAGCATTATTGTTGTAATCATTTTGTAACACATACATGTGCCAAATCATCACATTGTATACCTTAAATGTATGTACACAATCTTATACATCAATTATGTCTCAATGAAGCTATAAATTTTTTAAAATATTGTATCCCTCTGACATTCAAGCTCCTCCTAGTTCTGGTAGCATTGAGAGGCATTGTGTGCCCTCTGGCTTTGGGGCACATACCCTGGTCCTCCAGGTAGATTCCAGGGAGGGAACGCCAGCCTCAGTCCTGTATACAGAAGGCATTCCCTATTTCCAACAACTTGAACTTCAAACAGGCAGGGAGGGTATATTTTCCTAGGGAATGGAGTCACTTGTTGGCATGAGTGAGGTCCTCACAGGAACTATAGGCACATTTGCCACAGAAGTGGGAATTCTGCCAAGGAATGATATGGGGTTACCTGGGTTGTCTGGGGGCCACTAAGCCAAACCTTCAGGAGTGATGGTAGCTGTTGTCCCAGATCAAGGACTGAATGTGTGACAGCGTTAGTGCTGCTTTATCAGCCTTCTCTCTTGATCCTGCCTTCCCCACTGGGGGTGTCAGGATCTCATCAGCAAATTACGGGCCCTTAGCAGTGGGTGTAAGTCAGTGGCCCTGTGGTACTGACTTGGTACTTAGTACTTGGTACTTAGCCTCTACTGATCCTCTGGACCATCTGTGGACCAGACTGGCTTGGCTACAGAGTGTTCACCTAATATATCCAAGAGGGAATAGCTGGGTTTACTGACAGGTTATAAAAGCATAGGATTTCCTTGGGAAAGTTTGCTGAAGTTAGGGCGGCAGGATGCGAGAGGAAGCACCAGTAATGGGTTTCTTCATTCCCTCACTCAACAAATGTGCACCTTTGCCAGGCTCTGTGCTAGAGACTGCAGATCGCCCTCTCGGGCAGGAGCAGCGCTGTCAGCAGGGCTGCACTGTGGCTGTGCACCTGGCACAATGGCCAAGAGCATTACAGGCAAAGAAATGAGAATAGGAGATGCAAAGGCTACTTACAGCAGCAAATGCAAAAGGATGTGGGGAAGAACCAAGACTGGAGCTGGGTGAAGCTACCTGGGCAAACAGCAGAAGCAATAGCAGGAAGGCAGGTGATGAGGGCATGCATTTTCATGGGACCATAGGCAATGCGGTGGGGCTGCACTGGAGTGAGGGGCAGAATGACAAGTCACAACTGGCCCTAGTAGGAAGGACTTGGAGAGCAGGCTGAGTTTACATACCATAAAATTCACCCATTTTAAGTGCACAGTTCAATGATTTCTAGTGAACTTACCGAGTTGTGCCACCAGCACCACCAGCCAGTTGTAGAACATCCTCAGTGCGCACCAAGGTTCCTCACGCCCACTTATGGTGAATGTCCATCCCTAGCCCCAGGCAATCGCTGGTGCAGTTTGTCTCCGTGGCTTTACTTTTACAGGAAATTTCATACACTATGTTTGGCATCTTTCACTTAGCATAGTGTTTTTGAAGTCCATCCATGTTGTAGCTTCTTGGATTTGTATGTTACTCCTTTCTATTGCTGAACAGTGTCCAATCGTACTAATATACCACTAGTACTAATATGAAGTGATGTCTCATACACTGGTTGATGGGCGTTTGGGTAGCTCCCACTTTTGGGCTATTACAAATAATGCTGCTGTGAACATTCTTGTGTGGAAGTGTTTGTGCTCTTGGGTAGGTACTCAGGAGAGAAATTGTTGTGTTGTACAATCAAGTTATAGTTAACTTTTAGGGGCTGTATTTAATTATTTTTATTTCTTTTTTAAAGTGGCTTTATTACAATATAATTAGTATGCCATAGAACTTACCTGCTCTACGTATACAATTCAACAAGTTTTGGCCCATTGACAGAGGTGTACGATCACCACAACCTAATTTTAGAACATGTCTCTCATCCTGAGAAGAAACCTTGTGCTCATTTATAATGGCTCTACATTTCCACTCCCAGCCCTCGGCAACCTCTAATTTATTTTCTGTCTCTACAGATTCGTCTTTCCTAAACATCTCATGGAAATAGGATCATATAATGTGTGGTCTTTTGTGTGTGACTTCTTTCACTGAGCATAATACTTTGAAGGTTCATTCATATTGCACAATATATCAGTGTGATATATGAATATATTACTTCACTCCTCTTCCTGTCAGTGAAATTCTGTTGTATAGATAGGCCATAGCTTCTTACTCATTCACCAGTTAATAAATATTTGGATTGTTTCTACTTTTGTCTAGTGGGAATAATACTGCTATGGACATTCACAAATTTTTGTGTGGAAACCACAAATTTTGTGTTTTCATTTCTTTTAGGTAACTTACCTGGAAGTGAAATTGCTGGGTTATAGAGTAAGTTTGTATTTAACCTTTTAAGAAATTACAACTGCTTTCCAAAGTGGCTGCACCATTTATATTCTCATTGGCAATATACAGGGTGGGCAGAAGTAGGTTTACAGTTGTAACACAAATAAATGCCAATAATCAATAAATAAAAAATATAAGAATAAGCTCTGTTTCGTGTATTCACAGCTGTGATCCGACTTTTGCCTGCCCCTGTATGTGGGCTCCAGTTTCTCCCTATTCTCACCAGCACTTCTTATTGTGTCATTTGCTGATAGCTGTTCTAGTGGACATGAAGTGATATCTCTTTGTAGTTTTAAGTTGCATTTCCTTAATGACCAGTGGTGCTGAACATCTTTGAATGTGCTTATTAACTATTCATATACCTACTCTAATAAACTGTCTATTCAAATATTTTGCCCATTTTTAGATTGTGTTGTTTGTTTTATTATTGCGTTGTAAGGGTTCTTGATGCATTCTGGGTATGTTATCAGACACGTGATTTAAAACTGTTCACCCACCCTGTGGCCTCTCTTTTCGTTTTCACAGTGGTATCTGTTGAAAGATTTTTGAGGAGAAACAGGGCAAGACAGAGCTGTGCTTCAGAAAGATAGTCTGGCCTTGCCTGGTGTGGCTTAGTTGGTCAGACATCATCCTGCAAAGCACAAGGTCACCAGTTGGATTCCGGTCAGGGCACGTGCCTGGGTCGCAGGTCGGTCTAGGATGGGGCGTGAATGAGAGGCAACCAATTGATGTTTCTCCCTCACGTCGATGTTTATCTTCCCCTCTCTTTCTCCCTCCCTTCCGCTCTAAAAATAAATAAATTAGATTAAAAACAAACAATGAGAGTCTGCAGCAGTATGTGTGATGGATGAAGGGACAGAGAACTCTATTTTAATACGTCTCTTTAACTTGTAACATAGGGAACAAGCATAGGCCAAGTTTCTCAAAATTCTCTGGGAATCAAAGGGTTATAAGCAGCTATTTATTGAAGCCTGTTTACAGTGCAGTTAATCAGTAAACCCAAATCAGTGAAACTACCCAATCTGGGGAAGTGCAAAAACCCTTCAAAAGGTTTTCCTGCATTAGGAGAGACAGAGAAATGAGGGAGGGGAGGTGGGCGACTATTCCAGAGCTACCTAAATAATCTCCAGCTTTGGACGGGACAGTTCTGAGCATCCTTCCCAGGTGCCATCACACTGGTGTTCACTGGTGGGAAACTGGGAAGAGCTGGTTCTCAGCCCTTGGATCTTGACTGGTGAAGAAGACAGGTTTTGGGGAGAGGTGGGACTCCTTTCAGTGGTTCTCGCTGAAAAAGCCCAGCAAGATGTCAGGCCTGCTCTCAGCCTTCCTCCACCTCCTCCTCCTCTTCAAGTTGGTTGCCACTGTGACGTTTCGCCACCACCGCTATGACGACCTCGTGCGGACGCTGTACAAGGTGCACAACGAGTGCCCCTACATCACGCGGCTTTACAGCATCGGGCGCAGCGTGGAGGGGAGACACCTCTACGTGCTGGAATTCAGCGACCAGCCTGGATTCCACGAGCTCTGTAAGCCCCGAGCAGTTCTTGGAGTGTCTGGGGCAGGACCCTTGCCTACAAATGCAGGAATTGGGGTGGTCTGTGGGGAGGTCCGTGGACCCCTCCACCTGTAAAGTGTCACCTCTTCCTCAGCCGGTGCCAACTAATTTTCCCTCTTAGCTCTCCAGCAGCCCCTGCCTCCGGGGAGCTGCAGTCCCAATTCAGTCTCCAGTTCCTTCCTCTCTTTGGGGTTGTGGTTGCTCGAGACCTTAACGGTTCGATGAACCTCCTTCCCTGCTCCCATCAGTCCCTTCCTCTCCTCCCATTACTCTGTCTGCCTTGCTAGTATTCTCTCTTTCTCTACCCAATGCCTCTGGTGACATAAGCAGAAACCCTTAGCCCTTCTAATTCTGTCAGGAAGCTTAGAAGGGTTTAGGGATATCTCTTTGGGGAATGACAGTGAGAAAGAGACCGGCATCCGGGAGAAGGTTTGAGGTCTGGGGTATTAGTTTTATTCATTGGGTTATTTTTGTTACTTTGTTTCTATTATAAAAGCATTGGATGTTTGGATTAAAACTAGAAGTTAGAGATGGAGAAAAAACAAAAAAACTCACTCATAATCTCACCACTGACAGAAGACTATTGTTAACATGTTGATATATATTCTTCCATATTTTTTTCCTACAGTTAAACCCCGCCTTATACACAAATAATTTATTGTATAAAATCGGAGTCATACTATAACTGCATTTCTCATTTCACAGTCTTTTTTATTTAATGATATATATTTTTAGGTAGAGAGAGGAGGGGGTTGGGGAGAAAGAGATTTGTTGTTCCACTTGTTTATGGAACAACAAAGCAACATTGGTTGCTTTTTGGATGTGCCCAGACCAGAGGTCAAACCCGCAACCGTGGCGTATTAGGATGATGCTCTAACCAACTGAGCTACTCAGTTAGGGCCCTCATTTCATAGTCTTGTATGAATGGCGTCCATGTCTGTAAATGTAGATCTACATCACCATTGTTGGCTGTATAGCATTCCATTGCATGGTTGCATTTAACTGTGCATTTTTGCTGGACATTTGTTTCTAATTTCTTACTGCTTTACTTATAACAATTGTGACATTCAAGTTATGTCAGTTCCTCCTTCAAACTGTCGACCTCAAGTCTCTTCCCTGCTCCACTCCTACACCTTCCACCCTAGCCCAAACCTCATCACGACCTGCCTAACCTGGGAGTCCAACCTGCGGCCCAAGGGCCTCATGCAGCCCAGGGAGGCTGTGAATGTGGCCCAACACAAAATTGTAAATTTGCTTAAAACATTATGAGATGTTTTTGTGATTACATGTTGCAATGTATTTAATGTGTGGCCCAAGACAACTCTCCTTCCGGTGTGGTGCAGAGACGCCAAAAGGTTGGACACCCCTGGAAACAATTGCACTAGACTCCTAACTGACTTCCTAACTTCTACCTGCCACCACTCTCTAAGCCTTCCACTTAGCACAGAGATGCCAGAATAGTTTCCCTAAATACTGATATAATCTTCTTACCTCCCCCATCCCCCCCACTTAAAAACCTTCAATGACAGCCCTACAAGAGGTGGATTCTGTCCAAGACAGCTTCAGAATATCACATGGCCAATGGGGAGAGAGGGAGGGTGGTGGGAAGTGGCTCGGGAAAGGCAGAGTGAGTGATTAAGTGAGGATAAGGGCCTTGCTTAGAAACCTCATTGGTATAGCAAGCACCCACTTTTACTCATGTTGTGTGTTCATTGTGGAAGGTGCTAATGGACATTGTGGGGTTAGAGCCTCCTTACTCCATGCCCTGTTCTGGGAGCCCCCTCTACTTTCTAGCTTTTGAACCTTTCTTGAGACTTTTTGATTTAGAATCTTCTTTCCTCTGATACCTGTCACTTAGCCATTCATCCATTTATTCCTTCCATTTATTTGTTATTCATTCCACAAACATTACTGACTATCTACTATATGCAAGTACTTTTGTAGACTCTCAATACACAACAGAGAATGAATTGAAGACCCTGCCCTCAGGGCCTGAATTCCAGCTGGATAAGACTGGCAATAAATGGGTAACTAAGTAAATAAATATATTGTATTGATGAAAATAAGTGCTATAGGAAAAAAATAAATAAACCAGGAAAGGAAGAGAATGTCATGGAGTACTGTGGATTGAGCAGGGAAGAGGTCACTGCTACTTAGGAAAAGCTTCTCTGTCCAGGTGATATTTGAGCACGTCATGGTCAAGAACTTGATATTAGGAAGGAAAACGCTGCAGGCAGAGAAAAGAGCAGGAGCTCGACCTGCACGAGGAGCAGCGAGGGGGCCCCTGCAGCTCTGGCAGAGTGAATGGAGGGAGAGAGAGCAAGAGACAGCTCAGAGCAGTATGGTCAGGGAAACCCGGCAGGAGGAGATGGAGTAGGGCCGTACAGGCTTTTGTAAAAATTTTGGCTTTTCCTTTGAGTGATGTGAGAAGCCACTGGAGGGTTTTAAGCAGAAGAGTGACATGATCTTACTCAGTGTAAAGACCTCTCAGAGCCCGGGTGAGCCGACTACAGCCCTAGGGCCAGTTATCTGTTTTGGTAAATGAAGTTGCTTTGAAGAACAGTCCCGCCTCTTTGCTTTTGTACTGTCTATGGCTGCTTTTGCTGCAAGAGCTGGATAGCTGGGACGGAGACAATACAGCCCACAAATTCCAAGTATTTACTATCTGGCCCTTTACAGAAAAAGTTTGCAGGCCCCTGACTGGGGAGAATACACTTTAATGGGACTGCACTGATGCGAGGAGTCCAAGTAGGAAATGAATTAATCCTAGTGTGAGAGGGCGGGGCTTAAACCAAAATGACAGCAGTGTTTGTTATGAGAAGCTGTCGTATTCTGCAGATATTGAAAGTAGAGACAAAATAATTTGACATTGAGCACCTCCTAAGTGCAAAGCATTATACTAGCTTCTATAGGGAAGTAGTTGCCAACTTTTGGATTCTACAGAAGTTAAAAAATACATTTTTAGTAAATAAGAGAGCTTGGAGGGGACTAAAATATATTTTCCAAAGTTTATTTTACTGAACAAGGATGTTAAAAACACTACCTGCCATCTGCTATCAACATCTTTTCCTAAAAGAAGGGATATTTTAACACCAAGAAAGATAAGAAAGACACAATCTAAGATTAAAGACTCTACACTACAGAAAATTCACTATATGATCCTTGTGGGCTATAGGCAATTTATTGGGAAAGACTGCTGTAGGTATACTAAAATAAATAACAACGAATCATGTCCTAAGGAAAATTTAAAATTATTATAGTAAAAAAATAAAACGTGCAAAATTGGATAAAATTCAGAGTAGAAAGTAGAAAGTACCATAAAAGGGAAGTGCAATAGCGAGTTCACTCCCAGCAGGGGGAGCCCAGGATGGCCTCCCGGAGTCTACGAGGTTGTAGAGGAGGATTTGAAACAGGGAGGTGAAGAGGTCCAGAATCAGAAAAATCATGGAGGCAGGACGGTGGGTAGAAGGAAAATCACGGACGGTGGAAGATAAATCACTTGGCCAGAGCTTTCTTTTAAAAGGGGGCAAATATGATTTTCTTGAAGTGATTCCAGAGGCTCTTTTCACGACCTCAGTTCTTACTTTAACTGAGTGGTTAACACTGAGAAGCAGCAAGCAACTGTAAATGCTCCCTCAGCTTTGGCTTCTATCAAATTAATTAGGTAGGTGACTTCTGACAAGTTAACCTCATCCCTCCTCAGTTCCCTCACCCTGAGGCTAATAATAACTACTGATTTTCGGTGGAGATTAGTAGTGAGCATAAATGCCTAGAACATGGTAGAGGTTCAATGAATGGTAGTCATTACTATCCCTGGCATGGATTTTCGTAGCATTCATAATTACAATTTTTGAAAGGGGCTCAGGAATTTTTGCAAAAGACCCAAATGAAGCATGAGATTTTCTTTGGTTCCCTATTGAAAAAGAGGGAAAAGGCCTCTTTGCAAGATTAGGAATCAATGGTACTTGTAAGCTTTCCCCATTTTTTATCATTCTGCATGTTTTTCTCATGCTTGCAGTGGAACCTGAAGTCAAGTATGTGGGGAACATGCATGGCAACGAGGTGCTGGGCCGAGAGCTGCTGCTGCAGCTGTCGGAGTTCCTGTGCGAGGAGTTCCGGAATGGGAACCAGCGTATCGTCCAGCTGATCCAGGACACACGTATTCACATCCTGCCGTCCATGAACCCGGATGGCTACGAGGTGGCCGCCGCCCAGGTACTGAACCATACAGAGAATAAAGCCATCTTAAGGAATAAAATAAAGCCCAGTAGACAGTGTCCTCACTGTTCCACGGTCACTGTAGGTATGAATTAGAAAAATAAATCCAATAGAAATATAATGAAGTAAGAAGACCCAACCCCGTACGATGAATGTGGGTGCTCTCTGAACTTCACTCCCCTCAGCATCTTCCTAGCTGACCTGGTTTCATTGAGAAGGCCAGCGAGGCAGCATTCTGACAACACTTTGTGAACTGCAAAACACTATTCAAGTATGAAGAGATATTGCAAAATAGACCTCCTTCCCTGAACTTTCAGCCTCAGCCCCTAAATGCTCTGCTTCCTCCCACAAGACACTTACATTTGCATTTTGAAGCGGGAAGGAGATATTGGAGAGATCAAGCTTTTCCCAGAACTGCTGAGTGAGGAATTCCAGATTCTTACTTTTTTTCTGTAGGTCTTTTTCCTCTGCTACTATAGTCCTCTGCTACCCGGCCTTTTAATTCTTTATTTTAGAGTTGCATGTGCAGGGGAGACACAAAGAAACAAATGTCTATGAGCTTTTACTTTATTTATTAACATGAATTCAAAATGTCAATGTGCCTAGCCCTAAAGCAGTGATTCTTTTGTGGCTGTGTGTTGGAATCATAAGTGAATATTTTGAAATACACATTCCCAGATTCATTTTCCTCCCTTCTCGCAACTGAATTAGAATATTCAAGGATGAAGCCTTACACAATGACTATGTTCCTTTAAAAGGTATGTTTAAGCCTGATTTGTTTTGGGGGGAGGGGTATAAATTAAAGTATTTTTTCACTTAAAAATGTTTATTTGGGGTAGTCATAAATTTTTTTTATTTTTACAACTAGACTTCACTGCTGTAGTTAAGATATTTTCAATGTTATTGTGGTAAAAACACTCAAGATGAGATCTACCCTCTTGACAAAATTTTAGGTGTTCAATACGGCATCAACTCCAGGTGCAATGTTGTACAGCAGGTCCCCAGCACTTACACCTCCCGCTCAGGCACACGCCTGTTGTTCAGTCGTTCCCCCTTCCTCCTCCCCGTAGCCCCTGGCAGCCACCCTCCACTCTGATTCCATGGGTCTGACCACACTGTCTGTGCTTCCGTGACTCAGGAGTATTTTAAACAGACTTGAGGGTAGAGTTGGGGGCTGAATAGAGGCAGGGAGGGGAATGGAGCCAACATACTGAAGCCAACACAAATTTGACCCTTGCTATCTCACAACTTCTGCTGACATGACTTAAAAAATTAAGAAACAGAACTTCGTCCCTCTGCTGGAAATCAGAGAGGTGCCTCAAGGCTTGAGTTTCCTTTCCAAAAGAGCTGGAAAATGTGAAACAGGTTGGGGGAGGGCACCCCAGCCTGCCTGCTCTCCTTCTCTGGCCCGTCCCTGTGTTGCAGTGGGGAAACTGCAGGAGCACACAGACGTGTTCATATCTCTTGTGGGAGGAGGCAAAGGTGGGAGGAGATGGGGAGACCCCGGCCAGCCCACTACATCCTGTATGTACCTTTGGGGAGCCAGTCCCTTCTGCTCACCTGCTCTGCGCTTGTTCAGAGGGAGCAGATCTTGAATCAAAGAGGACCCATCAGATTCTCACACTCCCAGAACTACCCGCCATACCCAGAGGAAAGCTGTCTGCATGGCTACACAGGGAAGATTTGCCTAGCCATCAGACTTTAAAGCCAACTGTGGGTGAAGCAGAAAAATACCCCTTCCTGCTCCATCAAAGATGTCCAAGTCCTGATCCCTGGGACGTGTGAATGTGTCATCGTATTACATGATGGCAAGGGGGAACTACGGTTGCAGACAGAATTAAGCTGCTAATCAACCGACCGTGACATATCCTGGGCTATTTGGGTGGGCCCATTGTAATCGATTGAAAGTCCTTTCAGTGTGGAAGAAGGAGGCAGAAGGTTGGAGTTGGAGAGATTTGAAGACACTGTGCTGCTGCCTTTGAAGATGAAAGGGATCATGAGCGAAGGAGTGTGAGCGGCCTCTAGATGCTAGAACAGATTCCTCTAAAGCCTGTAGGAGAAACAGCCCTCGTAATGCCTTGATTTCAGTCCCATGAGACCCATTGCAGTCTCCTGCTGCCCCAAACTCCAAAAGATAGTGAACTTGTGCTGTTGTAAGCCACCCAGTTTGCGGTAATTTGTTACAGCAGTAATGGCAAACTAACACACCACCTACCCTGTTTATGGGAACCTTCGGTTGGGGAATTCCTCACCTGTCTGCCTAGCTACTGACCAGTGTAGGCGGTCATACTGATAGGTAAATTAAATATCTGTTAATATGAACAGGTAAGAGCTAGTTGACACAAATAGGCAAGTAGTGAAAAACCCCTAAAAGCATAAGAAAAAGTCACTATCTCATAGAAGTGAAAAATCAAACTCCAAGCCAAAAGAAATCAGATAAGTGTTTTTCACTGGACAGAATTGATATAGAAAACATAAGGCAACTTCAAAAAATATTATGTCCTCAATGATATCTAAGAATGCAATATGAGCAGGATCCCTTGGAAAATGAGGAAATCTGAGAAAAATAAAGACTTCTTGGGAAAATATGAGACTGGTAGGATGTGTGAGTTTTTAGCTGCTCAGCATCACACCAGCCGCCCACTTCTGGGCACGGCCACAGACGGGGCTCCACTCTCGGGGCACCTGGCTGCAGTGGACGCTGCTCCCCTGCTCCAGTGCCACCCAAAACATGACATGGAATTCCAGTTTTGCAAGGGACTGTGAACATGTCTCTATTCCACTGCTTTATATATTTTAGTTATTTATATAAACACCCATCTCCCTGTATATACTAGGAATTCTTAGAATGCTGGAATCATGTCTCATTGTCTTTCCTCAGTATCTGTCAGAGGGTCTATCGGAGATGGACTTGAGTAAATAAAAGTGCTGGTTAACTAAATGGGTCAGTGAAGGAAGGAAGAAAGGAAGGAAGGAATACATGGCCAAATAAATGATAACATTTGAAGCGTGAGCAGAGAAATTTGAAGTATAAGCATGAGGTTGATATTATTCAGAAGAAAGATAAGCAAGGATACTAAGTTTTAAAAAGTGGTGGTGGGTTTTTCCTGGTGTAGCCACTTTGGAAAAAAGTTTAGCTATTTCTGAAAAAGTTAAACATGGATTTACCTTATAACCCAGCAGTTCCACTACTAGGTGTCTACCCAAGAGAAATGAAAGCATACACCCACACAAAGATTTGTACATGAATGTTCACAGCAGCATTATTCACAATAGCCCAGAAAAGTGGAAACAACTCAGTTGTCCCTGTACTGGGTTGAAATAGAATCCTCCCAAATTCATGTCTACCTGGGACCTGTGAATGTGACCTTATTTGGAAATAGGGTTTTGCATATGTAATCAAGTTAAGATAAAGTCATACTGGATTAAGGTGGGCCCTAAGTCAAATATGCTTGTTGTCCTTATAAAAAGGGAGAAACTTATACAGAAACATGAACGGATGGAGGAGAAAGCCACACAGAGATGGAAGCCGAAACTGGAGTGATTTATCTGCAAGCTAGGGAGCACCACGGATTTCTGGCAGCCACCAGAGGCTAGGAGAGATAAAGAAGGATCCTCCCTAGAACGTTTAATGAGCGTGGCCCTGCCAGTTCATTGATTTTAAACTTCTAGCTTCCAGAATTGTGGGAGAACAAACTTCTGTTGTTATAAGCCATCTAGTTTGTGGTAACTTGTTACGGCAGCCCTAGAAACTAATAGTCTATTACCTGCTGAATGGATAAACAACATGGGATAAATTCATACAATGGAACTCTTCATCAGTAAAAGGAAGGAAGTGCTGATATTTGCTACAACGTGGAAGAACCCCGAAAACATTGTCAAAAAAGCCAAACACATACTATATGGTCCCACATATGTGACATGTCCAGAAAAGACAAACTTACAGAGACCCGTGATTCCCTAGGGCTGGAGTGAAAATGAGGAGTGGCTGTAAATGGGCCTGAGGTTTCTTTTTAGGGTGATAGAAATGTTCTCAAATTACATTGTGGTGAAGGTTGTACAACTCTGTCGGCATCCCAAAATTCATTGAATCGTACACTTCAAATGAGTGAATTTTATGACATATAAGTTATATCCCAATACAGTCGTTTTTAAAAAATAGGGGTCCTCCTTATCCTGAAACACCCTATTCTTGTTAGAACTTCTCTTGGGATCTGAACCTCCAGTACCTGGTCTACAGGAATCTTGAACCACACCACTGGGTCTTTGGATAAGTTAAAGAGAAAAATGCTGTATCATTGGATGATAGATTAAGCTAATACCTAAAAAGAACTATACAGTGTTCTTCAAATGTAGGATTCAGTCTGGAACCTTCACTTTTCATCTCTCCTTTCTCCCCCTAGGGCTCAGGCATTTCTAGGAACTTGTTTGGCAGGAACAACGCAAATGGAGTGGACCTGAACCGCAACTTCCCCGACCTCAATACCTACATCTACTACAATGAGAAGTACGGAGGCCCCAACCACCACCTGCCCCTTCCAGACAACTGGAAAAACCAGGTATGAAGAGCAATTTGCATAGAGAAGCAGGAAAATCAGCATCTGGACTTTCTTCTGGCAATTTTCAGATCAACTACCTAAGCAAGAATTAGGCATCAACCCTACTCCATATCAATGTGTCCAGAGCAATAACGACTGTGTCTTATGCCTCCCTGTATTTATTCCCTCCCCCAGCGTAGGGCCCTCCACGGGGCGCCTGCTCACAACATGTTTGGTGTTAGTGGCCGTGGTAGTGAGGGAGGTGAAAGCGGTATCATACAGTTGTGCAGTATTTTGTAAAATTCTTTTTTAGCCAGCACTTCAGTTGATTATCAGTGTTATCCATCCTTGTTTTATAGATGCTATGCTTGTAAAAAATAACTTAAATTCACACAGCTATAATTGATGGAATCAGGGTTAAAACCCCGGTCTTCTGAGTCCTAACCAACGTTCTTTCTGCTGCAATGAACTGTTGACAAAGAACTCCAGGATTCTATAGAGAAATCTCTCTTACGTGCAAACTACATGCTCATCAATTAACTATAGAAAGTTCAGAGGCTCCCCCTTATGTACAGTTTTCCTCTTCCCTTTCCACGTGATCTGAACTACTCTGCTGTGCTCTCACATCCCTTACACTCCCAGTCAGAGGATCCTATTCGATGTCCCCCTGCCTTTCTCCTCGGGAGGCCTCTAATGTCACCCTGGTAAGGTGACTGGTTTTGTCCTGCTGGTGGGCCTGCTCCAGAGAATAACTACTGTCATCCTGAGAGTATCCCCACCACCCTGTTTTTCACACTGTGTGGGACATTCTCTTTGTGAATATCTGGACTTACAGACTGGGGAGAGAAACATAACACAGGTGTAAGGCTTTCTATTAGGAGTTTTCTAGACGGAATTGTCTCCATTGGGAATGAAGCAAAAGTCATACTGACGTGTTTAGATTTCAGAGAGCAGCTATGCTCTTGGCTCAAGTAAATACTAAATCAAAAGTAACTTTGTACTAGTCGGCATAGCTGGTCACAGCGATGCTCTGATTTACTAATTTATTGAAGTAAAATAAGCTCAAAGAGCCAAAAATAATTAGATTCCCATTGCTCCTCTATCTGAATCTTAGAAGATCAAAAAGAGAATGAGGAGTAAGTCTTCATTGCACCCAGTGGGACAGGCTTGAGGGAGAGGAACAGTGAGAAGCTGGCTTTGTTCAGATAGAGAGAGGCTTAGGATGTGGAGAAAGGATTGCTTCAAAGGGGCTGAGTCCTGGTCACAGAGCAGGACTGGTGTCCTTGGTGTTACACCGATTCTGACTGGGTACAACTCAACTATATTCATCGACTTCCTTTCGGGATGGAAAAGATGGGGCTGTCACAGCTGACCCTTGGCCTGGGAGGAGCCATTAACACAGTAACACCACATAACCTCCAAGCACCCTAAGAGGAGGAAACACACTGAAGACTGTAAATCGTTTACTTATAATGCAAGTTCAAGTGGACTCAGCTTTCCTTGAAGCACCATCATTCACTAGCACTATAATGTGCAATCAAAATGGTGCAATTTCACTACTTAGCCAAAACTGGCCCATATTACAGTATTTCTAATCCACAAAATGTGACTATGGCCACATATTGACATTACAGTAGATGCGCTGAGGAAAGGAATAGGTTGAAAACCGTTACTGCAAAACAGCATTCTCCACAGTTATTTATCAGAGCTCTACAATTTGGCAAAGGTGCCTCAGAAGCTGCTGAAGCAGTGCAGTGGGTAAGTTGGAGAACGCTTTCCCAGGGGCCAGGGAGATGCCGAGCTTGGGCTCCTCTCTCTCCCCCCGCCCTCTCTTTGTCTCTCTCTCTCTCTCATAGACCTTATTCCTTAGAGCAGTTTTGGGCTCACAACACAATTGAGTGGAAAGTACAGAGACTTCCCCTATACCCCCTGCTTCCCATCACCAACATCCGGCACCACAGTGGTGCATTTGTTACAAGAGATGAACCTGCGTTGATTCATCCTTATTACACAAAGCCCGTCTTTTACATTAGCGGTCATTCTATGGGTTTGGACACATGTATCATGACATGTATCACGCACAATGGTTTCACTGCCCTCAATGCTCTCTTTTCATCTGTTTTATGCATTAGGATTCCACGTAAGATTTCATTTTGAAAAAGGGTTCCATCCCCTTAATTTTTAAAACCATCATGCAAAAGATAAAAGTGTCCCCATCCACACTTCTCATATCTGGTAGGACCTGTCTTATTCAGACCTGCTATCTCCTCAGGTCACTTCCCAATGAACTTTTTCAAGCAGCTCTCATCTCTCCTCAGGTGGAACCCGAAACCCGGGCCGTGATCCAGTGGATACGCTCCTTCAACTTTGTCCTTTCAGCCAATCTCCATGGAGGGGCAGTGGTGGCCAATTACCCATATGACAAGTCTCTGGAGCAGCGGGTCCGAGGTTTCCGCCGCACTGCCAGCACCCCCACTCCTGACGACAAGCTTTTCCAGAAGGTATGCAGAATGGGGGCTCTTCCAGCCAGCAACTCGGGGCTCAGGAGAGGAACATGGGCCAAGTCAGTGACGCAGGACCCTGTTACGCACCACTCCACAGAAAGTAATGGAAACACCACTTGCTCATTAGGAGCTTACAGTCTAGTAAATGACATTTTGTTTTGAGTGATAAGCCAAAAATTCATGAAAAAGTAAATGTATAGGAATGCTTTTATAGTACAATCACCACAGTGTAAAAACGTTCTTAAGCCAACGACTAGCAAGAAATATGCCAAGAGACTAACTGTGCTGGTGGTAAGCAAGTGGCATTATATGTGATTTTGGGGGCTCTGATTTGCAATTTTATGGTGGTAAGGCTATATTAGTGGAAAAGGCACATACGTGGACATGGACATACAAATATTTACATGGTAGGCCAAACAGCAATAGACTAAAATTAACAGATTATTTTATAGTTAATATATTATTAGCAACATATAACTTATATAAATAATTATTACAATAACATTAATTATAAACTAATCACTTAATGAATTGCATAGAGAATGATACCAGTTGTTGCTTTGCAAAGCATGCACATTTCATTTTGTTCACTGTTAAAAATAGTAATGAAAGAGAATTAATAGCGATTCTAAATATGTTCCTCTCTGCCCAACACACAACTCGCATCCCAAAAACACAGTTCTTTCTCTGGTGAAGGCCTATTGCACTTGCTCCTTTCTTTTACGAAACTTTGCTAGAAAATATCACACTTAGAAGAAGATTGAGAAGTACAAATTGCCAGCTATAAAAATAGTCACAGGGAGGTACAGCATAGGGAATATGGTCGATAATATTTTAACAGCCATGTGTGGGGTCAGATGAGCACTAGACTTGCCAGGGTGTTCACTTCATAAGGCATATAGATGTCTAACCATTATGTTGTAATATATTTGAAATATAATATATTTTAATATATGACATATTATGCAATATATTATTACATGTAATATAATATATTGTGTTACATATGCTATAATGTGTTATATTACATATAATACTATTTGTTATTGGTAATTATTATTAATAACATGTTAATAATTGTTACACAATGTTATATTAGTGATATTTTTAATAGTATATTAAATATGGCATGTTCATATAAATATGAACAATATAGTATATGTAATATATTATGTATTATATTATATAATATATTATTTGAAATATAATATTGTATGTCAACTATAATTTAAAAATAAATTTAAATAATACAAATAAGTAAATTTAAAAAAAAAGAAAATGGTACACCTAACAAGGAGTTTATATATCATCTAGTGCCACCCCTCACTTTGTGCTTAAAGAAATTTAGTCCCAAGACAATGGAAAAATCAGAATACAGGTTTCTTAACCCTAGTCCAGTACATACACACACACCCATCTCTGTCTTTGCTGGTATCTTCTTTCACTAAAGCAAATAATCAGTTGTGTACACCTAGTGGGGTTTCTTGGCTTTACCCCCTTCTGAGTATGAGCATCGCCATATGAGTTGGGAACACTCGAGGTCATTTCTGCCCACTCTTCTACAGCTGGCCAAGGTCTACTCCTTTGCACATGGGTGGATGTACCATGGCTGGAACTGCGGGGACTACTTCCCGGACGGCATCACCAACGGGGCCTCCTGGTATTCTCTCAGCAAGGGTAAGGGGAGGCCTGCGCACGCAGCACTGCCACCTGAAGTAGGGTGGGGCTCATTTCTCCTTCTGAATTATCTTTTTTTCCTCAGAGAAATCACAAGAATACTATAGCATTTTGCATTCAAGTAGAGATCTAAAAATGATGAAGTTTTAAGCTAGTATCAATGGCATTTTGTGGTTTAGGAAAATGACAGGGACACCTTGTGGCCTTTTAGAACTGGGGGTTTACAAGGAATGTTGGGGCATGGGAGGGAAATAATGTAGTCAAGTGGTTAAGTGTGGGCTTCAGGGGTATTTTGGGTTGAAAGCCAGCTTGCCCATTTACCAGCTATGTGGCTTCAGGCTAATTACGTAACCTCTCTGAGCTTTGGTTTCCTTATCTGTACATTAAGAATAACAATACTTGCCCCATCAGTCTGATGTAAGTATTGGATAAAATAAAAAAGCATTTGAAGATGCCCGATATAAATGTTAGGTTGTTTTTAACCAGCATAGGGTCGTGCCGCACATAAAACAGGTGAACAGAGGAGCTGGCCGGGACGAGAACAGTTCTTCTGGTGTATGCTCTGTACCCTGCCCGCCCATCTCCATCCCCCATGAGCAGGAGTTTGCCTGGACACTGGCCATTGATAATGAAGCACAAACCTCCAGCAAGAGGCTTCTCTCTCTACTCCCTGGGCCCTCCCCATCATGGGGAGTTGATACAGAACCTCTGTTTATGAGGTCACTCTCTGTAGAGGGAACCTAAGATACAGAAGAAGCTGAAGCAGGAAGCTGGGATCTCTTAGGAATCCCGTTTTACCAGTTGTCTTTCCCCCTCCTCTCAGATCTGACCTGCCCAGAGCCCAGGTAGCAGAAAGCTTACTAGTGAGGACTGAGCTGATAGCTGGCCCTATAGAGACTGGGGAGGGGGAAGCTTGGGGAGTCATCATATATGGGGAAAGTGGCTGTAAATTCACTTGAACACAAAGCAAGAGGATGCTGTTGAACTCTACTTTCTTTAGTTTGCCTTAAGAAAGCAATAGTTCTTTCCCCCAAAATATAAAATATCAAATATGCTTTTTCAAATTATACTTGTCCCTTCCTTCCTATCATGCTCTGGGAAAGCATGGCCCATGCCTCCACTGAGAATCATTGCCCCAAATTAAACTCATACAATTTCAAGGTCATTAAGCTCACTAAAACAATTGTTCCAACAGTGTGGTCCCGGGCCAGCATCATCAGCATTGCCTAGTACTCGTTAGAAAAGCAAACTTGGGGGCCCCACCCCATACCTACTGAATCAGAAACTGGGACTAAAGCCTAGCATCCTGTATTTGGCTGGAAGATGCAGCCTTCTAGATGATTCTGATGCTGAGAGAGAAGTGACATCACAGTCTGCAGTTGTTTTCCAACTTTTTGTAACAGTTGCTTGCAACATTAGCTCAGAGAGCAGGTGAAAGTTGATTATATGGGTATTTTTTCAAGTTACTGTCATTTTATTATAGAGAGAATAAATATACCCTGAAAACAATTACAGAACAACAAATAAAGTACAAAATAATGTCACATACTATGAATATGTGGTGGATCACTAAATAATCAGGGTTTTCTATCTAAGTTTCCATCAGTTGCCAGAATTTTATTTATTTTTAAATATATTTTATTGGTTATGTTATTACAATTGTCTAATTTTCCCCCCTTTATTCCTCTCCACCCTGCACACCCTCTCCCACCTGTGTTCCCCGCCTTTAGTTCATGTCCATGAGTCATACATGTAAGTTATTTGGCTTCTACATTTCCTATACTATTTTTACTTCCCCCTGTCTATTTTCTACCTACCATTTATGCTACTTATTCTCTGTACCTTCCCCCTCTCTCCTCCTCCCACTCCCCTGCTGATAACCCTCCTTGTGATCTCCATTTCTGTGATTCTGTTCCTATTCTAATTGTTTGCTTAGTTTGTTTTTGTTTTAGGTTCAGTTGTTAATAACTATGAGTTTGTTGTCATTTTACTGTTCACATTTTTTATCTTCTTTTTCTTAGGTAAGTCCCTTAAATATTTCATAGAATAAGGGCTTGGTGATGATGAATTCCTTTAACTTGACCTTATCTGGGAAGCACTTTATCTGTCCTTCCATTCTAAATGAAAGCTTTGCTGGATAGAGTAGTCTTGGATATAGGTCCTTGCTTTTCATGACTTGGAATACTTCTTTTCAGTGCCTTCTTCCTGAAAGGTTTCTTTTGAGAAATCAGCTGACAGTCTTATGGGTATTCCTTTGTAGGTAACTATCTCCTTTTCTCTTGCTGCTTTTAAGATTCTCTCCTTAGCTTTAATCTTGGATAATGTAATTATGATGTGCCTTGGTGTGTTACTTCTTGGGTCCAAGTTCTGTGGGACTCTCTGAGCTTCCTGGACTTCCTGGAAGTCTATTTCCTTTGCCAGATTGGGGAAGTCCTCCTTCATTATTTGTTCAAATAAGTTTTCAATTTCTTGGTCTTCTTCTTCTCCTTCTGGTACCCCTATGAATCAGATGTTGGAACATTTAAAGTTGTCCCAGAGGTTCCTAAGCCTCTCCTCATGTTTTTCAATTCTTATTTCTTCATTCTGTTCTGGTTGGATGTTTCTTTCTTCCTTCTGGTCTACACTGTTGATTTGAGTCCCGGTTTCCTTCTCATCACTGTTGGTTCCCTGTGAATTTTCCTTTATTTCCCTTAGCATACCCTTCATTTTTTCTTCTATTTTTCAACCATACTGAACCAATTCTGTGTGCATCTGATTGGTTGGCTATCTCTTCATTGCTTAGTTGTATTTTTTTCTGGAGCTTTGATCTGTTCTTTCATTTGGGCCATTTTTTGTTGTTGTTGTTCAGTTGCCAGAATTTTAAAACTAAAAGATTTAACATGGAAGTGTGGATTTCCATCTTAACTTGATAAACTAGATGTAGGGGTTTTCCTGTGACCCCTCACGGTAGGGGACCTGTTTTTCTACAGGGTATAAATAGATAATTTTTTACCCAAATAAATTTTTTATACAAACACCATTCTAATAATCAGAAACATGCTTTAAAATAATTAAGCCAATTGCATAATGTAGGAGATAGAAGCAAGCCAGCATTTAATGGAGGCAAAATATAGCTGCCTTCTGCTTTCTCAGGTTCCTGTGTTCCTTGGATAACTATTTTTCAGGTTAGTGTTGTGTTCTTGGGTAGGAGGGAGGTGAAAGCAAGATATTTGTCTCACCTTTAACCCCCCAGGTCTGAAGGACATTACAGTCCAAAAGGGAAATCTGCCCCCCAGAAAGCAGTGCATGTGCATAGTCTAATGCTAAAGCATTGCCAACAAGCAGGCTTTGGAAGTGCTAATAGAGGCAAGATGTGAATTTAAGTCATTAAATGGAAAAAAAAAGTTGAGTGTAGAGATGACAAAAATGGGCATTTATGAAGAGAGAAAGCTGGAACAACAGAAAGGCACGTGAGCTGGGATATTGGGGAAAGGTGTCATGAGGAGAAGTAAGTGGAGGTCAAGAGTAGAATAGAAGGTAATGAGGTGTGTACGGAGAAATTGTGATTAAAGAGAGTCGAGATGGGGCATCGATTGCGTGGGAACCTGGCTGTACAAATCAGCCACTGTCCTCTTTCGCCTAGGAATGCAAGACTTTAATTATCTCCATACCAACTGCTTTGAGATCACGCTGGAATTGAGTTGCGACAAATTTCCCGATGAAAACAGGTTACAGCACGAGTGGCTGGGTAATCGGGAGGCCCTGATCCAATTCTTGGAACAGGTAAAGTTGAATTCTTTAGCCTTCATGGTTACAGAAGGAGAAGACTTGCCCAGTGGTAGATAAGGTTTTCTGTGTAGCTCAGGTCTGACTTGTGCTCTGACCCATCAATCAATCTGGGCTGCTTCTACCAATGGCATGTGTGCATTCAACATTATCGAGCATAACTATCTGTCAGAAACTGTACGACACACTGGGGATTATGAATATAAACAAACAAATGTCTGTCCATATGGAGTTTATATTCTAGTGAGAAAAGGTAGACAGACAATAATCAAAGTAATAAAGTGTATGAACTGTTAAATGCTGTGAAGAAGGCCAACAGAGGAAGTGATATTTAAACAGACTTGGAGGAGGTAAGGGAGAGAACCGTGCACATATCTAGAGAAAAGGTGTTCCTCATTGAGGACACAAAAGCAACCGCAAGGCCAACGACACACACATGAAAGATGCTCAGCATCACCAGTCATTAGGGAACCACAAATCAAAACCACAGTGAGATACCACCTCACACCGGTTAGGATGGCTGCTATTAAAAAACAAGCCCTGACTGCTGTGGCTCAGTTGGTTGGGCACCATCCCACAAAGTGAAAGGTCACCAGTACGATTCCTGGTCATGGTGCATGACTGGGTTGTGGGTTCAGTCCCCAGTTGGGGCACATGTAAAAGGCACCCAACTGATGTGTTTCTCTCTCACTTCAATGTTTCTCTCCCTCTCTTTCTCCTCTCCCTAAAAATAAATAAATAAAACCTTTAAAAAATGACAGAAAATAACAAATATTGACAAGGATGTGGAGAATTGGAACCCTTGTACATTATTGGTGGAGATGTAGAATGGTACAGCTGCTATGAAAAACAGTAGTACAGTTCCTCAGAAAATTAAAAATAGATTTTCTGCATGAGCCAACAACCTACTTCTAGGTGTATACCCCCCAAACCGAAAGCAGAACTTCAAAGAGATGTTTTTTCATAGTGGCAGCATTCACAAAAGCCAACAGACGGAAACAGTCCAAGTATTCAACAAGAGATAAATGAATAAACAAGATATTATATATATATATATATATATATATATATATATATATATATATATATAATGGAATATTATTCTGCCTTTAAGAAGAAGGAAGTTCTACCACATGCTACAATATAAACAAACACTGTGGACATTACACCAAGTGAAATAAGCCAATCACAAAAGGAGAAATACCCTATAATTTTACTTATACAGTGTAACGGGAGTACTCAGATTCATAGACAGAAAGTAGTATGGTTGTTGCCTGGGTCTGAGGAGAGAAGGAGATGGGACTTATTTAACGGGTAGAGAGTTTCAGGTTTGCTTTTTTTTAAATTTAATCTTTATTGTACTTTTAGAGTTTCAGTTTTGCAGGATGAAAAAGTTCTGGAGATTGGTTATACAACAATGTGAATATACTGAACACTACTGAACTGTATACTTAAAATGGTTAAAATAGTAAATTGCACGTTGTGTGTATTTTATCACAGGACACCAGTGTGGCAGGAATAATCACAGGAGGATGGGACAGGGTAGCAGGGGGCATGCTCAGTCAGCAGACCAACGCTGTGGCTTTATAGACCATGGGGGGGAAAAAGCTTCAGTTTTTGCTCTGAGTTGGGTTTTGAGTAAACCGATGATGTGATTTGACTTAGATTTTAACAGGATCATTCTGGCCAGTTCAGGGGTTATTAGGATAATCTGTGTGGAAATCAAACATAAAAGCATATGAGACAGGGCTGTGGGGATTCTAAAACACCGTGTACTGTTCTGTGGTCATAGTTCCACTGTCAGTTTTTTCCTACAGGTACACCATGGCATCAAGGGGATGGTGCTTGATGAGAATAATAATAATGTCCCTGAGGCTGTCATTTCTGTCAGCGGGATTAACCATGATGTCACTTCAAGTAGGTGGCCATTACCTAGTGGGGTAAGAAGGAAGCTTCCACTCCCTCTTCTTGTTCAGCCTAAGCAGGAGGCCAAATCATAGCCAATGAGATAAGCAGGGACACCAAGGCCACTGCAGGGTGGGGCACTGGAGGGAGGTAGGGTAATAGAAATGAGAAAAGCGAATGAAGAGGCAAGGACCAGGAAGATGCAAATGCAACATCCCTCTCAGCACTCAGGAGCCACTTCCTCATATCCCTTTGTTAGGGGTGTTTTCTGGGTTTGAAGTTACCGTGAAGTTGGGTAGAAAAGGAAGGGACTGTAAAACGGATGTTTAGACTTGTCCCTGCCCCAGCACCTCACTATACCTGCATTCAGGGCCCAGTTAGCAGGATGCATTGTGTGAACTTGTTGCAGGACAAGACTGACAGAACCTCCTAGAATGGTGCAGAATATCTCATGGCACAACGGTGTTGTAAACTGCCCCTGCCCAGTTTGGTCAGGCACGATCGTAGGGGTTTTTGATTGTTTTGTTTTTAAAGTAAAGCAGTAGCTACCAATGGTTAGGGGCAGTGAGATCTGCCTGCCTCCCTCCCACAACCTTGAGACCAGCACGGCTCAGTCATGTTCAACCACACCAAGCAAGCATCTTATAGTTCAGTCTGTTCAAACTAGAGGAAATCTCAGCGTTAAGGATATAACTTATGTTCAAGATGACCCCAACACATCTTACATGAAAGATTCGTTGAAGGCAAAGGCAGTGATATTGTAAAGGCAAAATTCTGCAGCCTCATAGTTAAGTATCAAACCACTGGCTGGACCCAGGACTGTTTAGGGATCAAAACTCAGGCATCCCTAAGAGCTTCAGCACTGCTAGATTCTTACCCCTTATTCACACAAGGGTAGGGAATGACTCTGAAACATTCTAGCCAATCAACATATATTGAATACCACTGATTTCACCAATAAAGGCCCATTTCTAATACCCATGTGCCAAATTAATAAATTGCTCATTTCCACATTGAAAAAACTCATTGCTAGCATTCATTATAACACATAGCAAAGCATCTAGTGTTGATTAGAAACAAGGATAGCTGAAGCCCTCATAGTAGTCATATCCAGAATCGGGCCTTTCTGATACACTGCTACCTACTCTCCTGCATGTGAGCCCCAGTTAAGAAAATGACAGCCCTGGGCTGTCCAACGTATGCATAATAAGATACTGCTTTTGCTAAACTATTTAAAGTAAATTACAGGCATTTAATAGGGGACAGAAAAGAGACTTTCTCATTATGTATTGTCTGTCTTGCTCTTAATTGCATCTTATTCCAATTATTCATTGCTGTATACTTGCAAGAAATTTAAAGATACAATCACAGTTGATTCAAAAGAGATGTGTTGTCATTAGCCAAAACACTCCATCCCTGCCCAGAGAAACAGGCCTCCTTTTGAATTTTATTTTCCTTTTTTGAAGGTGATGGAAGGAGTATTAAAAATGGGATTCTCAAAATCAGACCTTTCTTGGTCATTTAGCCCAGCCTTCCCACTCAGTGTAAGGTCACACATATGTGACCCCCCTGGGACAGCAGGTCGTCCACCCCAGGGTTGCCACGCCCACTGGTGCAGGCTGGCTGCTTCCCCAGGGCCCCTTGTTCAGTCTCCGTGTGAGGCCTCCCAGTGTTGTAAAGCAGCCGTCCCTTTCTTCCTCAGAAGCTCTCTGTGCCACAGTAGTTTCTGTTTCTGTCGAGCAAAATCTTCCTCCTGGCAACTTAAACCAGAAGTTCTGATGCTTATTTCCTTAGGTACACTTTTCCTCACAGTAACTTTTCAAACATAGAAACAGAGTTCTCATGGGTTCCCTTTACCAGGCAAAAACATTTATAGACAGTCAACCTTTTTCCTGGCAACCCTTCACTGGAGGTGAGTTTTAAAGATACAGGGTCTAGAACTAAACCAATATCCTCCATGCAGAGCACTGTGAAACTCCTACTTCCCTGGAGCTGAGGCCCACTTTCCTATCATGTAAAATAGCCTATGATGGTTTTAGATCTTAACCAGTTTTGTCACACTGTTAAGAAAAATTAAGCGTGTGGTCAGCTAAACCCCCAGATCATTTTTCATATAAAGGTCCTATTTGGGACAGTTTCTAATCATATTCCTGTAACTTTTAGGTCATCAGGGTGACTACTTCCGGCTGCTGCTTCCGGGCACCTATACTGTCACTGCCTCAGCACCTGGGTTCGATCCAGAGACCGTGACTGTGACCGTGGGTCCTGGAGAACCCAAACTGGTGAGTTAGGCTGACCTGTGCAATGAAAGTCACTTACACAAAGTCACAAACAACCAATTGCATAGTTCTAATCTTTGCCAGTTTTCCTTCTTTCATCACAAAAAAATTCATTGCTCTCATATGCTAATCTTTCTTTGTCACTTTCCTATTATATCCTTCACTACTTCCCTTTGACTTTTCATTTCCTTCCGTTGAACATAGCATAGTGATTGCATAGGACCATCTGCTTTTAAATCCAGCTCCTGTGTCCACAGACCATGGACAAATTACCCAACTGCTCTCACCCTCAGCTTCTTCCTCTGTAAACTGGTGATAACGGTGCCTCCTGCATGAGAGTCTGAGAGGAGAAAGTGCACAAAGAGCATGCAGTACAGTGACTGGCACATAGAATGCGCCCAACAAATGTTTGTAACATCCCAGGGACCTTGCCCAGACACGCAGGCCCCCTCCCGTGTGTTGCATTCTTCTGTGCCATCAGCAAGGGCTACCACCAGATGGCACTCTGCCCTCTCTGGTGCCCCGTGTGCCCAGACCGCTTGCTTCCCACTCAGCTCAGCCAAGAACCAGCTGCTCTCCAATGATCAGTTCTCCACGACTATCCTTACAGGAGAAGCAAAGAACTTTTTTCATCTACCACCTGGACCTTTTTTTTCTGAGCAGGTTTTATTACTTACAGAGGGGTGGGGCACCATCCTTCTAGGTTGGCTGCAAGGACGTTGCTCTCTTCTTGGCATGGGTGTGTGTCCTCACTCTTTTCTTGATGAATTTCAGGGCTCTCTTGTCCTTAGAGACCTGGAGTGGTTCCATGGCCTGTGGCTCATAGGGGCAAAACCACACACCTCTCGGATCACCTCTCTCACAAACTTGGTGTGCTTGGTGAGGCTTGCTCATGTTCTCGGTCACCTCGGGGCCCTTGGTGAGGCCCAAGGCTGTGGGGCTGTGCAGAGCGGGGGCTGCTGCCCCTCTATGGCTGCTGTGGCGGAACCAGCCTGCACCTTGGGAGCTTTGGTCATATCTGATTGGCATCTCAGAGCTGAAGAGGCTCAGCGATCACGGGCTCTAATCCTCAGATTTCTCAAACAAGGAAAAGATAACAAGACAGTCCTGTTTAATGAGCATCTACAGACCTGCTTCCTTACAAGTCAGCTTTGCCCTAGGGCTGCCTAACTCTGTCTGGCTTCTTCTCTGTACAACCCGGGAGCTTAGCAGACCCTTCCTCTTTCCCTGTTAATACGGTCAAGTTGCTTCTCTTTACAAATACAGTTTTAGGCAGGATTTTTAAATTTTTTATTATTACTTTTAAAGATTTTATTTATTTACTTTTAGAGAGAGGGGAAAAGAGTGCAAAAGAGAAGGAGAGAAACATGGGAGAGATAGATCATTGATTGGTTGCCGCTTACACACCTGCAACTGGCCACCTGGCCCGCAACCCAGTCATGTGCCCTGACTGGGGATCTAACCAGTGACCTTTCAATTCACAGGCTGATGCTCAATCCACTGAGCCACACCAGGCAGGGCTAGGGAGGATTTTTTTTTAAACTACTTATTAAACAGTAACTATGTATCAGACACTATATGAGAGCTTTCCAGAACTGTCTCATGTAACCTTTACAACAACCCTGTAAGGTAGATATAAGTATTCCTATCTGTGGCTAAGGAAACTGAAATTTTGAGAAGGCTAGAAACTTGTCCGCTATTACAGAGAGTAAGTGGTGGGAGCCAGTATTCAAACCTCTGGGGATATCAGGGCTGTCTCATTAGCCAGCGTGTCACGGGGTCTCGTGCGGAGCTTATAACCTGTGTTCATAGCCTGCCCCTTTTAACACAAGGATCAGAGTAAAGAATTTTTTAAATCCTTTGAAAATTCCTCGGAAATTTCTAGAGAGTTTCCCGTTCTCCTCTCCGAGTCCCTCCACTCTCATCTCCTGCATATTATAAATGACTTCCAGGAAGAGGCAGGAAGCAAAGGGTAGCTCTTCCATTCACGGCCCGTGCCCTGGTCCCAGTTTCCCAACAACATATTCTCTTTCCCTTTCTTCTTGTGAGGCCCTCTGTTCCTCACCTGCCCTAAAATCAAATGACAGTTAAGCAGCTGCATGCAGGAGTCTTGCATTAAAGGAAGTCTGTTCAGTGCCAAATGCAACCGACTCCAAATCTTCTAACTTAACATACTCTGCTTGAAAATATTTCAACTCCTTTGTCATATAGCCTTTACACAAATTAACATAACCCACTATTGTATCGAATATAATTCAAGAGAAGGGAAAGTCTGTCTTTTGGATACAGTTCCCAGATACAGTAACAACTAAGATTTCATCTATTCATCATAGTAGAGTCTGTCTTCTCATTTTAAAAGCAGAGATCCACCTGGCTGAGTGAAGAGAAAAGAACAAGATCATTGACTAGAGGGTTTTCATGTTACAGTCAAGACTCTTAGATGCCTCCCAGAGTCCAGGGCTCTCCCCTTCGGTTTCCCCACAGTCCTTTCATCTGCCTCTGTCCTTCCCCATTTTGTTCTGTTCTCCCTCTCTCTCGCCCCCATCCCCTCCGTCTCTCTCTCCTAGTTCCCTGTATTACTAAGTAGGAGATAGTACTGTCGGTGCCATTGGCTCTAACTTCCCCTGCTTTGGGGAACTAGCAGAAAAGCTGGCTGTGGATTTTTCTGGAAGGGGCAAGGATAACCCCATGGAGATCCCTCTTAGTTGCAAGTTTTTTAACTCCCAGCTGGCTTCAGTGGCTGGCACCGTTCCAACGACTTGAAAGGCCAGGATGCCTCAGGGGAATGTGGTTGGAGCACGGAGCCGCGCCCTCCGCCTGTGCTTCCTGGGATGGTCCGGCAGCTCCCACACCCCAGTCCACCCCAGCTTGTCGGTCAGTACCAGCTCTACATCTGTGTGCCCCGCCGGAGGGAAAGTGGCAGTGTATTCCTGGAAATGATGCATTAATGCGCACGGACATTTGGAACCCAAGATCCACACTAATGATCTAGGTCATCTCTCCTATCTCCATGTCTGAGTGATTGTGAAAGAACGTTTAGTTCCAAGGGCCTGAGGCCAAAGCACGCCTGAGCAGGACACCTGTGATTCACACAGTCAGCATCTGGGGGATTGTTACCGCACCACAGTTCTTGTCCGAGGCAACGTTGTTGGTGGAATCAGGGTTTGAGGCGTAGAAATGTTTTTTTCTAATGCATATAAAATAAATGAATATTAAGTTCCTCCAGATACACCCTATGTATGACCAGTGACTGTGCAGTACTTTTAGGGGAATATTAGTCAAGCCCATGTGCTGCCAGCAGGGCTGCTCCGGGTCATTGCTGTGATAATTCTCCTTAGTCCTCAGCCCTCAGAACCTGCAACTCTGGTGGAACCGGGTCCAAACAGGTCTTCCCCTATTCCAATTGCAGGAAGTTGGAAACTGACTCCTTCTCTCTCCTAGCTTCCTCTTCTCTTCTTCCAGGTTGATTTCCAACTCAAGAGAAGCATCCCTCAAGTAACTGAGTCCCCAAAGCAGCACCTGGAGGCAGAGTCTGACCAAAGCAAGTACAGCCCTGGGTAGCCAGGTGAAAAGATACAGAAATGGCAGCAGCAGAGTTGACAGCAATTCACACCGGCCCGGGGAACACTTCAGAAAGGCTTTGGTCCTGCTCTCCGGTCAGAGGAAGCATTCTTTCTATTTTATTATCTGGGACATATTTAAATATAGACACATTCAGAACAATTCAGAATGGTCTCCATCTATTCCAGGGGTCAGCCCTCTCTGATAAAGTGGTACATAGCCTCAGCGGTGCTACAATTTTCTGATTGTGGGGGACGGTGTAGTTGCTGAAGGCTCCGTGCCAATCCACGCTGCATTCAGAGACTGGCTCTGACCAGCTGGCCACTCTGATGCCAATAGTCCAGCACAGAGTCCGAAACGCCGTAGGTGCTCAAGGAAGATTTCCGAACGAATAGCTGAAGTGCAGCGGTGACTCATCACTGACATTGTTCCCATACAAGACCAGGTGACCATTTGAAGTCCCAGAGGACCCTTTCAACAATAGCCAGTAGTTTCTTGATAAGAAAAGGGTTTCACACACAGACACATAGTCCCACTGTTACCCAGTTTTGTACATGGGCATTTAAAACAGTATGTGCCTTTTAACCCATTTTCTGGGTACATAAGTGTAATGCAATGCTCCTGTGGAATGGCTCTGCCCCACCCCGTGTCAGCGATACACAGCGCCCTTGCTCAGTTCCCCAGAATGAACTCATTTGTTCTAAAAGTGTTAATGAACACAGCACATGTTACTAACGGTTGTGAGGGGGTGTCTTACATCACACACCACAAAAATTCTTAACCCCCTGCTGGGCATGTTGGGGTTCCCAAGCCCCCTGTCCCCAGGGCTTGGTAGGGGTTCTTACCACGCACCCTGTTTCAGGGCTCAGCTTCAGATAGGGCAGGATCCAGTTCCCCACCCTGGGTCTCACCTCCCCCAACACCCCAACCCCAGCCTCTAACTACCCCAGTCCTTCCCTAACATTGAGCAATTTAGCCTCTCAACAAACAGCCCTGCCAGAAGCGGGTGCTCCGCCTAGATGGCCCGCCCTGTGCGGGCGGCCGCTCAAGATTGGGATTAACACATGATTGATTTTTCTGGTACCTGAGCAATCTGTCCAACTGTGGTGGAAAGGAAAGCAGGTAGAAACATGTATTTCCCCCATTTGGAAAGGGTGTTTTCTCCTGAGATAATTAACCCTTTCTCTACATTTTTTTCTTCCTTCCTAATTTTAATCCCATATTCCTTGGTTCCTTTCTTCTTGTTACAAAGAAGCAGCTACTTGAGTGGGCTGTTTACAGTTCAGTGAAACTTTATGCTTAAAGTTGCCAGATACATTCAATTGTCTCAGATTGTCTGAATATCACTCATCTGTTTCCAGATTCCCTGGCACATACTCACTTAACAGAGCTAGTGCTTGCAAAGTATGGTCAGAGCGCTTTCCCTGGCTCAGCCTCATTCATTCATGTATTCATTCATTCACTCATTCTTCCATGGGGCACTTACTGAGTCTTTGCTCTCAATAAATGCAGAGAATACAAAGAAAAGAAGATATACAGCCAGTGATCTCAGGGCAGCTAGGGTCTATTTGGGAAGACAAATAGGTCGTTACATTCATTGTCATAATTGCTATGATTCAGCAAACTCTGGGATGTGGAGGGGGGACAGGGAGCTCTTGGAAAGGCCCTACTATCAATTTGGGAAGATCAGGAGAGGCCTCTCAGAGCTAGTGAAGTTGAAGATGAGATACAGGAGGTCAGATAAAGAGGCTGTGCCCAGGTGGAAGGAAACAGGGGAGCAAGGGTCGGGCTGAGGAGACTGCAGGAGCAGAGGTCTGAGCCTCCGGGGGCACGTGGGGCACTCAGGGCACTGCGGAGGAACTGAGCGTGGCAGGAGGGAGTGACTGGGGGGAGCTGAGTGAGGCGCAGAACACTGAGGCCGGTCTGCTAGGGAAAGACGTTTGAACCATATTACAGAGTTTGGACTTTATCCCGAGAAGAACAAGGGGCCGTTAAAGGGTTCTCCTGAGGGGAGTGGCAGACTCAGATTTAGAATGATCACCCTGCCTGCGGCCCAAAGAGCAGGCTGGAGCAGGACCAGACGGAGTACGTGAAGAGACTGCTGAAAGCCAGGTGAGAAGGTGGCCTGAAACCAGGCGGGACAGCACAGATGGTAAAACGCTAGGCAGCCCCAAGGTCCTGAGTCTGCCCTGGTTATCCAGAGAGCTTCTGGGCAGCCCCCTAGGGCTTCCCTGCCCTCTGTAAGTCTTCCAGTCTCTCACTCACGCCCTCCCTGCCAGCCGCCTGAGGGCGTTAAGGACTAAAGGAGAGGTGGGTTTTCAACCAAACCCTAAAGACTGTCCTGAGTAAAATTCACTCACATTGGACGTGATTGTATAGGCAGAATGTTATGTGGAAAATACAGGCTCTGGCCGTGACCATATAAAAATTTCTCATAGCACACTGAGGAAGAATGTGAACTCACAGTTGGGGGTTGGGGGGACAGCAGGATTCAAAGGACACAAAGGAAGGTCCTCCAGCTTTAGTTCAGCATTGTCCTGGCCATTGCCCTTTCTATTTTATATCTAGGGTTTATTTTAAAGAGAAAATTTTTGCACAGTTGCCAGACTAAATAGATGGTGTTTCCTAAGGGGTTAGAACACTATACTTAAGGGCATGGGTTTTGGACTCTGACAGACCTGGCTTTTAATCCTAGCTCTGCTCCTTATTTGCTGAATGACCTTGAACAAATAACTTACCTTCTCCGAGTCATAGTTACTCACATCTGGGGAAAAAAAAAAAAAGGTAATATCTACCTCCCTTGGAGTTTGTGGGGATTGAAGATAATACTCTCCTAAATCAGTAATGACGGGAGCACAGCTCTGCCCCAGACCCTCTCAGAGGACTATCACTTGTCCAGTTGGCTAATGATAAGGCTGACAGGGACACCAAGGACTTCAGGATGCAAAGGGGAGTTTGAAAGCAAGGGATCTAAGGGACTGAACCAAGCCCACCCTCCCTTTTTTAAAAATCTCATGTCCTGGATGGTCTTTGTTAGTCCCTTATTCTTTCTGGCATTTTTCCTTCTGAACTGAAGATTCCGTAATAGTAATTCTTCTCCTCATGTGAATAGAGAGGAAAGAATTTCTAGCTTTTAGATAGGATGATACGTAATAACTTCTGGATCTGGTTCTGGTTCCCAAAGAGGTTTCTGCTCCGATAAACTGTAACTACATTGTCTTTGCATTTTAGTGAAAAGACACTCAGCACTCAGAACAACGCCTGGCATATATAAACTCATCACACATATTAGCTGAGTGAATGATCTCCGGGATTATTTTCACATTTTCCCTCTTCTTTCCTCTTGCACTATTTTTCTTTTATCTAATATAAATAGCTTTGAGCATCTTTTAAAAAATTATTGCAAACTATGGTAGGCAGAATTACAAAGTTCCTCCCAATGGCCCTTGCCCAGTTAGTCCCTTCCCTTGAAGGGGCCGAGCCTGGGACAAGATGCGATGTCCCTCCCGTGACTGTGCTACAATGCGGATGCAATCAAGGCCTCACGTCAGTGGATTCTGAGTCAATCAAAAGGGAGATTATCGTGGGTGGGCCTGACCTAATCAGATGAATCCTTAATAAGCAGAGAGTTTCTCTGTCAGCCTTGAAGGAAGAAAGCAGACAGCTAGGTTGTGAACTACCTATGAAGAGGAGCAGCCCCTAGGACCTGAGAATGGTCCCAACCAATGGCTAGCAAGAAAAATGGGGACCACCATCATACACCACAAGGCAATGAGTTGTGCCAACAGTCGGAATCAACTCAGCCCGCACCTGAGTGCAGCCCGTGGGAGCAGGGGGCCAGCTAAATGGCGCCCTGACTCGACCAACAGAGAAACTGTGAGGTATTACTTCCGTGCTGCTTTAAGCCTCTAATTTGTTACACAGCAATAGAAAACAGACATATAAACTATCCCAAATATTCTTGTCAATTGGGTAGGAGATAAATAAACAAAACCTGAGTAACCGGCTGTGACCATTGTAGTGCATCACAGAGCTGCCATGCTCCTACCTTGAGCGAGTGTATGTTAAAAAAGAGCACAGAAAAAGCAAAACGTAGAAGTCTTTTTAAATAAGATGGCTGATGTAGTCAACTTTACCCAGTAGGTGAAAGTGACAGCATTTTCTTTCTCTAAGGAATGCCTGTCTCTGACAGCAAGGGGTTCAGCCTTCCGATAACTGCAGTATCTTGCCTCAAATAATTCCCATTATTTGTAGCAAATCACGTGTTACTGGGCTATGGACAGACACCATCAGCACAAATACTAAAATGAGAAAATGCAGAGACTAAGGCTCTTCTCTCTCTCTCAAAGGATCAAAATCAATAAACCGTGTAACATCCCAACCTCTTCTATCCACCTTCAGGACGCTTGGAAGGAAAAGCAGGTGCAGGAGCCCTCTTAAATAGCCACACGACAGCTGCCCACAGTTTGAAATAGTATTGTAACAATAATAAGATCTCAATACAACAGTCTCACGTTTTTATCTGTTAAGATCCAGGGTGTGGACTCACAGCAGTTTGTGTATTGGTTCATTCACCTAACAAACAGCCGAGTCCTATTTCTGAATCAAGCGCTGTGTGAAGAGCTGGGAGACAGTGGTAAACCAGACAGACAAAGTCTCTACGTCTTTGCGGGGAGAGGGATATAGAGAGAGGTGAAGAATAAAATGAGGTGATCAACTAATACATAAAAAGAACTAATATCTGAGAAGCAGTACAGAGAGAGGAAAAGCCAGGGGATCTACTTGAGAGAGGACGGTTGAGGAAGATTTCTTTGAAGAAATGACATTTGGGCTGAGATATAAAGGGTAAGAACAAGGAAGGCTTCAAAAGAGTACGAATAAAATTTCCAGGCAGAAGGAATAGCAAGCTCAAGTACTCTGTGGCAGGAAAGAGGCTGACTGGTCCTAGCAGCTGCATCTCTTGGGTCTAAGTGTGTGTGTGTGTGTGTGTGTGTGCGCGCGCTAAGCTTCCTGATTTATGATCTAACACACCAGAAGCCTAACCCAGCATAGGTCCAAGAATCAGGATAACATCCAAACCACATGGAGTCTAGTCTTAAGTAAGCCAATGAGATTCACTTTTTCCATGGCCACAGTAAACGCCCCTAACCCGACCAGCCATTTCAAAACCAAGGATTGAGAAAGTGGGACAGCATGGCTTGGGACGAAGCTGCCATCAGAATAGGAGGAGTCAAAGTTCAGGTGTCTGGAGCATCATCTTCACACATGTGGTACTGGGACTTGTCCGATACACACAACCCTGCACTGACAGTCCATCATGCTCACCTCCTGCCTGAAGATGACTTCATTTCTTCTTCAACACTGACTCCATTCTGCCTTATAAACCATGAGTAAACATTTCCCCTGGGCAAATGCCTAAACAAACATCAACTCTCCTCCTCCTTCCAAAAGTTAGGATGCGCTATTTATAGGCTTTTTTACCCCCTCTCACTTTCCCTAATTCCTCCCCATCGCCACTTACTGTTCCTCCCCGTGCCCCTTCTCCTCAGGATCTTTCCTTCTCTTACCTTCATTTCCTTCAATTCCCACCTGTTCCCTGCACCTCTTATGCTCCCCGCATCGAGGCCCTGCTACCTGTGGGATGAAGCATCACCTAGAAGTGGGGGACCTTGACTCGTGGCTGGAGAGATGTCCGGCAGTGGAGAGCCCCTCAGGCGTGGTGTATGTTCCTGTGGACACAGCACTTCCCATTGCACGGTCCCAAGCAGGAGGCAAGTAAAGTCCGCTTGGATTCCTGTCTGCTCCCTGGGAGGAGGGAGGAAAGGCCTCCCGGGCCTCCTTTTACATCATCGCACAACAGGCCTTTGGAAGGAAGAGTTCATCCTGGGCATGGCATCAAAGGAGTCCAGTGAGCTTCCTGAAATCCTTTCTGGAATCAGATGAAATCTAAATAAACTAAGAAATAAAAGGATCACAATTTTGTTATTTTTGTTTGTATACCCAGATAAAGCATTGTACACACACTGTCGTTCATAGCAGATTTATTTTAGACTGATTAAACATTTTAATGGAAGGTGCTGTGGACTGCATGTTTGTGTGCCCCCAAATTTATATGTGGAGGCCCTAATGTGATGTTTGGAGGTGGAGCCTTCAGGAGGTAATGAGGTAATGGCAGTGGGGGACCCCCCAGGATGGCATTAATGTCCTTATAAGGAGAAGATAGCTCTCCCTTCCCTCTGTCAGGTGAGGCTGCCACAAAGAGAAGGCCATCATCTACAAGCCTCACCAGAGCCTGATGGTGCTGGCATCCCGACCTCAGACTTCCCAGTCTCCAGAGGTGTGAAAAATAAGTGTTTGTTGTTTAAGCTGCCTTATGGTGATTTGCAATAGCAGCTGGAGCAGACTAAGGCAGAGGGTTAGATATAGGGTCCACTGACTTTCTATTTTGAACTTTTTGATTTCTGTTGACAGTTGGAAAAATATAATTCCTATCTGCTATCAGCATCAATTCATAAATACTCTAATGCTAAAAATTAGGTAACATGTAATCTCAAAACCAGTCTTGTAGATTGAGTTATTTTTCTCCTTTTGCTGGGCACAGTAAATATTTCATCTCAGACTGGCATTTGTGAACCGGAAGTTTAAAAATGGGACCCTTAGTGACTCAAATAAATAAAAATGTATTAGAGGCACTTCAGACACAAGTTAGATGTAGGTGCCCCAGTTAGTGGTCTGGAATCTTTTCCATTCCTGGATTTCATTGTCTCTGGTGGTGACATGAGTCTCACACAGGCTCTCCCCATGAGGGGACTAGGTGACCAATGGCATTTCTACCTTATATTCTACCAGTCTAGCAACAGACTATTGATTTTTAGGCCTGAATCCATAGCACAAATTGGGTCATGTGGCCATCCCTAAAACAATCATATTGACTGTGATTGGTCGGCCTGGGGTTATACACCCGCTCCTGGAAGGCAGAAAGACTGATAGTAGAGGAGAGTTGATTCCCATGTTTCCAAGAAAGAAAACACTCCTACTAAATAAAGGAGAATGGATGGTCATGGACAAAACCAACAAAATGACATTACGATTTTATTAAAGTCCTACTGTGACTCTTAACTCAAGCAAACTCAACCATTTAACATTTATTAGGCCCACGTATGTTCCAAGCACTTAGCCAGGCAATAGGGCTACAAAGATAAATTCACTTGTCCCTGAGAGGTAGACAACTTTTTGCCATAGTGTGTGAAGCAGCTGAGATCAGCCCTGCCACGGGCCATAGAATCGTAATCCACATCATCATTCAGTTCCCTACTTTGCTTGGCTAATGTGGACCTGACTTAATATAGCAGGAAGTTAACAACTCATTTCTGTGAGATACTATACACTAATTTCAGACAGATAATTATCATATGGGGATGCGGGTGGATGGACCGTGAACTTGACAACAGTTCAACAAGAGACAGCAGTGTGGCCCAGCTGCTTCAGGAGGTAACACATTCCCAGACTGTGCCAGAGACCCACAGCATCTTGTCCAAATAGCAGTCCCGCCAGGCCCCACAAGGAGGTGGCCTTCCCTTGGAGTGCGCTATAGAGCTTCTGACACGTTTTCAGGAAGGACATTGAAGGTCACAATGCGAAAGAAAAGCCGTGAGGATAAGCACCATATAGTCTTTTAGAACTCAGAAGCTTCCTTATAGGGTTCTTCCACTTCTAGGAAAAAAGCAAAGAAGAACTGGCTTTCCTCTTGACTGGGGTCTGTTCCTAAATGGACTCGAATGGCCTTTGTTGTCTTCCTCAAGGAGTTGGCCCTGCCCTAGCACAAGTTCACTAGACAGATGCCCTCCTTCCAAGAGAACATGAGACTTTTCCTTCCCTTTTTTTCCTCCATCCAACCTGACTCCTCTCCTTTCTGTCCCAGTACATTCTGGCACCATTTGATGAATAGTTAATAGTATTTCCAAGTGATGGCCCTTCCCTGACATCTTAGAATGCCTGTTGTTATACCTTCTATATTCTACCACTGAGTTGTTGAAACATCTCTTTAATAATGAAAACAAGAAAATATAACTTTTTCTGCATTCTTTTGTCTTTTAGAGGTGGACCCCTGGCTATTCCAGGATTAACAGCTAGCTGTCTTGTTTGCACCATGAGCAAGGTCAGCTTAGATTTATCTCAGCAGTTTGTTACTCTCAACATCTTGCCATTACTAACAGCAGCTTATGGCCATGATGTGACACATTCCAGAAGGAAGCTGGGGGAGTTGGCTTTGATTTGGGGCCAAGCCATGCCAAACTGTTAGTCAGTGATACAGTCCATGATAACATTTTGGATACTTTGGATGCAGTATGTACTAACAGATTGAATGTAGGTTCGGGTATGAGATCAAAGGATGATGACCCATCTAAATAGTTTTGATCAATGAGATTAAACAATATGCCCAGGAATCAAACCAACTGTGTTTTAGTTCATTGAGGATTATGTGGCGGGGGGGGGGGGGGATAATCTACCTCCCCCCCTGACCTTTTTCATTTTAATATTACACACATGGATATTATCACTATTGCTAACAAAGCAGTTTAAACACACTTATCTTTCTTGATATTTTTCATTTCAATCCCTTCAAATGAAGATATTTTATAAAGCATCCATGCATTGACTTAAAATGAAATCAAACTCCTTATCATGGTCCACCAGGCCCAGGATGGTCTTCACCTGCTTGTTTTCCAATTTCATCTTATAATACTTGCTGTCTTGCTAGCGCTAGCTTCTTTTCTGTTTCTGAAACTTACCAAGTTGTTTTCCATTTCATGGTTTTGCCTCTTCAGTTTCTCCTACCTGAAAGGCACTTCCTCAGCTGATTCTTTCTCATCGCTGAGGTCTCAAGTAAATGTTATATCCCCAGAGAGTTCCCTGACCACCACTATATTCAGAGAAGGCTTTCACCCCTTACTTTGGCCCTTAGCAGGTGAGATCCTCATCTAAACCACAGAACACAGAAAATGTTTTGAACGATAACTTCCACTTTCTCAGTTCTTTCAAGGACTGTATATAACCTCTACCATTCTCCTTGTATAGGAAAGAAGTTAATTCATTCCAAACAATGGGTACCCAGGGCATTAGGGTTTAATTCTCTACTGTGTAATCTATCATATCACCTGGTATATTTTCTTCACAGTACTCACCAAGCACTACAATTGTCTAACTTATGATTTGTTTGTTTGTTTATTGTCTGTCCTCCACTAGAATGTGAGCTGCCTGAGAGCAGGGAGCATGTGTCTTTGTCAGGCTGATACCCAGACCCCTGCAAAACACTGGCTGTATCACAAATGTATAGTCAAGCTTTGCTGATGAGTGAAAAAACAGGGCAGTGATTCTTAAACCTACTCACTGAGCAATCCACCCCCACGGATTCATATTCAAGAACCAGATCATTCTGAAATAGATTCTGTAAGATAAAAGAAAAAAAGGTCAGTTTAGTTTGGGTGTACGTTAAGACATTCAAACTTGTTTCATTTTTTAAAACAAAATGCTTGATTATTATTTCATCTTGATTTCATATGGCATAGTTTACTCTTTGCCCAAAACACATTAGAAAACTACATCCCAGAAAACAAACAAAATTGTCCTTAGCTGACTTCAAAAATAAAGGCAGTAGGCTTACAATGTTAATTACTTACTATTGAGAGAAGAAAAGTCAGTCACTGTTTTACAGGCAGATGAAGCATTTTGTGAAAACCCAGAACACTGATATTTTACTAGAAATGTTTCTGCCCACAGTGTGCACATGCAGCAAAAAGAAAAGGAGGGGCCCTTCATCACGTGAGGACCCAGTGAGGAGACGGCTCTCTGTGCACCAGGAAGTGGGCCCTCAGCAGACACCGAATCTGCTGGGCCTTGATCTTGGACTTCCCAGACTGCGGAACTCTCCTGCACAGACCCACAAACTCTGCACCTCCACCACACCCCATTCCTTAGTCATTCATGTAGTTGAAGTATATTGGCAGTCTGGTGGAAGACCAGAGCCTGCTTTTATTAAATATGGAGATATAAGAAAACTTGTTTCTCTTAAAATATCTGTGATTTAGAGCAATTTGGTAAATTATACCTTCATAAGCAGTATTGAAACATTTATATTACTCTCCCTACCTGATCACTCCAGAATTTGGAAACTTTTAATTAATGAGTATTATTATTTTCATAGCACATGGTTGTTTGCATAAATTCATTGAGAACCTGTATTTTTATAACAGGACACAACTGGTAACTGGTTTTATTAACCAAGAGTTTGGAATGTCATGTTTGAGAGACATACATAAAATCGGAGATGACCAGAAAGTTTTAATTAAGGAAGTAAGATCCACTTTTGGAGCAAATAAAAGTGCCTTAGTACCTTGCTTACATGTTTCACAGCAGTCCTTTCAGGCAAGAAACAAAGTTTGTTGTCCTGGGAGCTGGCAAGGAAAGAACTTTAAGATTTTGAGGGACCTTAGAACCTGAGGAATTCACCCAAACCTATAGGTACTGCAGGCAAAGGAATGGCAACTCTGTGGCTGGGCATCTTAGCCTTGAAAGACTAAACTTTGGTCTGGAGATTCCTTATGAAATATTTCAGCAAAGCAGATTTTTTAAAAAGCCTTTTTGATCAATTGCTATTCTTGTTGTATTTATGCAAATAATCAGGCCAAATTCATTGAAACAAGATTTATGTAATAAATTAGTCTTAATTTGGCTATGTTTGATAAAAATGAGGGTGTTTTAGAGAAAGAAACTGTGTTTCAATAGAAACTATAATACACAGTTGTGGATATTAGATTCTAGATCAGCTAATTGTCTTTAAAGTTTTATTTTTCACCTGTAAACTGGACTGGATCCTGGAGTTTTCTAGTTTTATTACATATTTGGCTATAATCCTCTGAACTAATGTTTTGTTTTTCTCCCATCCTTTGTCTTAGAATTATTGGAAACTAAAACTACCCCCCACCCAGGTCTTGCAATTATAAACTGATGCTAGATGACCCAATACACACTTCAGAAAAAATCACCACAACAGCTCACGGCTAATCTCAGTGACTGATGCAGTGTAAGCAACACAGAGAATTGCCTGGAATGCCTGATGACATCATCAGAGATGTTCAAATTGACACCAGGAGAATCTATCAAATTGTCGCGGCCTGACTTCATTCTAGCAGCAGAAGCTTTGAGCCTCACACCTATAGAAATCTTGTCTTCCAGACTCAGAAACTGGCTTCTAATTTGCTCTGGTCATTAAGCTTTGTTTTTCTTTTGTTTTCCTAGACACACTTCTTATTAAATGCCTGATGGCTTCTTTACACAATATAAGCTTCACATTGGGAACTCGTCTACATCACTGCTTCCTGAAATGAGGCAGAATCATTTAACTGAACTGACTCATTCTCAGCACTGAATGATTGGATCAATAAATATGGGGCAATCTACCAATTTAGTTTCTAGAAGCAAACTTAAAAAAAAAAAAGATTTCATTTATTTACTTTCAGAAAGAGGGGAAGGGAGGGAGAAGGAGAGGGAGGGACACATCCATGTGTGAGAAACACCAATTGGTTGCCTCTCACACGCCCCCAACTGGGGGCCTGGCCTGCAACCCAGGAATGTCCCTGACCGGAATTGGACCAGAGACCTTTTGATTCACAGGCTGGCACTCAATCCACTGAGCAGACCAGCCAGACTAAACTTTTGTGTAAAGTTTCAAAGGCAAGACTGAAAGAGACCAAAATTTTGCCACCCTGAAGCTGCCTTTTGGGATATTGATTTTAACCTGTTCATTAAGAAACAAAAGACTCAGGAAGAACCTTTGAGCCCCCCCACTTTCCTGCTCAAGAGATTCAGACAGAAAAACCTGCTTTAGGAAGGGAGCGTTCGTTTAATTACCTTAAGAATCTTTGCCCTAGCATTAGTCAGGAGACTCCAGGCCAGCTAGCTAGATACCCCTTAAACCTCATTGTTTTTGAGCAGCTTGGCAAGAATATTTCTGCCAGCGCTGGCAGGATGCCTCAGGTGGTTGGAGTGTCAGCCCATAAAGCAAAAGAGTGCAGGTTCTATCCCTGGTTGGGGCACATATGACAGGCAGCCGGTTGATGTTTCTCTCTCACATTAATATTTCTCTCTCTCTCTCCCTTCCTCTCTATTAAAAATCAATAAACATCCCCGGGGGAGGATTTTAAAAAAAGAATACTCCTACCATATACATTCTGCTCTTCATCAACCAACTGTGGATCGCCTATTCTCACTTCTGAAACCTAATCCCTCGTCCATCCCCTTTTTCCTTTGTCCAAAATTGTCATATACCCAAAGTTGCCTCAGTGTCTTTGGAATTTTCATGCTTATGTGAATTCCCTGTGTGCATGAACTAAAAAATTGATTTTATTCTGGTGTTTTTTTTTTTTTTAAGCAAAGGAGGAAAACAGTATCACGGTTCCTCAAAAACCAAAACACAAACTTAGCATGGGATCTGGCCATGCCATTTCTGGCTGGACACAACTGAAAGCAGAGATCCAAACCTGTGTGTACACCCATGTTCACACCAGCACTCTCCATAATAGTCCAGAGGTGGAAGCAGATGTTGTGTGGGCAACATCCATTTACCGATGGATGGATAAACAAAATGCGGTATAAACACATAATGGAATATTTTTCCAGCTGAAAAAGAAAGGACATTCTGACGCATGCTACAATGTGGATGAACCTGGAGGCCATTATGCCAAGTGTGATAAGCCAATCTCAATTAAGACAAATACTGTATGGTTCCACTTACGTAGGAAGTACCTGACAGTAAGTGGAATGGCGTTTCCAGGAGGCACAGGAGAGAGAAATGAAGAGTTAGTGTTTAACGAATACTGTTGCGGTTTGGGGAGATGAAAACGTTCCGGAGATGAAACGTTCCGGATGGTTGTACAATAGTGCGAAAGTACTTAATGCAACAGAACCATACACTAACAATGATTAACATGATAAATTTTATGGTATGTATGTTTAATCACTCTTTTTTTAAGGAAAGGAGAAACGATAGCCCCGTGAAATTTTTGAAATAGAGGTTTATCCCTGTTATGCACACACAGGGATAGACTTCTTGAATTCGGAAGGTTCTCCTATGTAGATCTCAGAAACCTAAGGCACAGAAATTCAAGCAAGCTTGACTTCTTGGCCACTAATACACGGGGGAATTCACCAACGAGTTCGCAGCGTTCTCGCAGCCCTGCCCAGTTCTTGCATTCTGTTTATTCTTTGCCTGTAAACTCTCAGCGATGTCCTGACTTTCCTCGGGGAAAGAACGGGACAGACCGACGCGAACGCCAAGTGTTGCGTGCGGTGGTAAGGGAAGCTGCCCGGCGTAGCGTGGCGGACGCCCCACAGCGGGAGCCGAACGGACCTCCCCTGCCCAGAACTCTGATCGTTTCTAGGTCGGCGGGTGGTGTGGGGCCCGGGCGCTACAGGGGAGGGGAGGAACCAGCTACTCGCAGCAGCGGCACGCAGGACGACGCCCCGCGGGCGGAGGGCTGGTGGACAGACAGCCCCGGCGGCGTCTGGGCGGGGCAGCCCGGGTGCCTCAGTTTCCCCGAGTAATGATCCTCGGAGCCCCGCCCCCTCTGACGTCGCGGGGTGGGCGGGGCCGGGAGGTGGGCTGAGGAACGAAGTGTGGCGCCTCAGGCCGCGCGGGGCGGAAGCCTGGGAGGGGGGCGGGAGGCGGGGCGGCCGCGCTGAGTCACATTGAATTGACCCGCCTGCCGCTTCCACTAGGGTGGTGACAGCGGCCCGGGACGGGCGGCCGCATCTGTCCAACGCGCCGCCGTGCCGAAGGACCGCCAGACGGCGAAGAGCAGGTCTGGGGCCCGGCAGGGCCGGGCGGGGAGCCCGGATTGTTGTTGGGGGACTGCGGGCGGAGGGGACCCGCGCCCTGAGGGACGCGCCGCGCGGCGGGGCCTGCGCCGCCCCTTCCCCACCGCGGCCCCTGCGCCGGCGGAGAGCGCCCCGAGGGCCGTGGGGCTCCGGGCCCGCCTCGGTGTCCGCGGCCAGGTCGGGTCCTGAGAGGTCCCGGGGAGTTGGAGGGGCTGGGTGGCTCGCAGTCAGAGGGATGCGTACGTGGGCTTTCTAAATGGTGTCAAGCAAGCCCAGGACTCTTTTCACTGCACCGCCCTGCCACTCCGGCAAGGAGGCGGAATTTGAGACCTGGGAAAGAATTCTGCCTTAGCCCAGCCTCCTTACTTTACAGATGGAGACGTTCTTCTGGCATGCTCAGAGTCACATCCAGTCGGTATACGAGTCAATGAATCTGTGTCAGGGAGGCTGGGAGGGATGGTTTCCAAAGCCAGAGTAAGACCTGTTTGGCTAGAGATGCTAGTTTGATTATGGTGGAGTTTTGCAGGTACCCGCAGACACCTATCAGCGTTCCTGCCACAGGTACTGATGTCCACGAGGCATCCGTTTCTCAAAGCGCGTAACTCCGAAAAGGGTGACGATGCTGTCATTTGAAGAAAGAAATATGGGGGTTGCAGACAGGCCCGGTTTGCTGTAAACTACGCGCTGTGGAGATGCTTGGGGTATAGAGTTAAATTTTAAATGCAAGAGAAACCTACCTCACTTTAAACGCAGTCTCATGAGTCTGAATTGTCTGTCTCATGTGCACATTAATGAAAGACACAAAGTTAATCTGTAATATTGGTAATTTGCCTTTAGGTCTGTTGTACAGTAATAAGAACATTATGTATTGACACTTTTCATAATTAGTGATGCTGTGTTATGTGACAAGCCATTGGTAGCACTAATATTTAGGGTCTCAGTGTAGTTTAGCTCCAACTGTCTACGTTGCAGAGTTACAGGGGGTGAGTAGGACTGATTATCCCATAGCTGTATTTTGCAAGACTGACGTACCTGTCAGCACACAGGTGTGGTTTCTCAGAGTTAGTGCTGCATTTATTACTCTCAATATGAGTAGACTCCAGATGGTGAGCAAGTTAGTTTATCCCCTAGTACCCATTTTTCTCCAAATTATTGAGTTACAGCATCTCCAAGGCCTACTTCTATCTCTAATGTTCCCTGGTTTTACGTGTTAATTGGAAACACATGTCACTCATTGTGACAACACAAAGTTTTAAGAAAAAATGGGTTTAAAAATCTTTTTAGTAGAGAATCTTGAAATTCATTATTATTCTCAACCCTCCCAGTTACTTTATCAATGTGGGGCTAACATAAATGAAACATGATTTTTCAACTTATAGATCTTCAGTATTAAATTCACTTAAATTCAGAGACTGGAATGGAGTGCTTTGTGTAGGGTAGAGAATAGCTAAAAGCTGGCTTGGGAATAGGGCCTGTGCAGTACACAGGTATCTTCAGCAAAAAGACCAGAACATTCTGCCTCTGAAAATGTGATAAGATGTCTTTTAAACAGTGTTCATATTGTGTGTATTTTCAGCTGAGATATAATAATAATCTTGAGAGACAAACTGTCCAAATATGCACATGGTAATTATTTTGTCTTGCAGCCCCAAAGCAGAACCTACCCTTCCTCATGTTTCTTCTTTTCTGCCTCCTTTCTGCAGAGTGTCCCCCTTACGTGCAGAGACCCTTGTCACATTCCTTTTACCCACATGGCAATATTCATAGTCTTCTTCAAGCACTGATTGAGCTTACATTACTTTATATCCACTAAAAGAATGGAAGTCATAATACTTGAGTCACCAGTTAAAATTTCCTGAAAACTAAGGATAGTTACTCATTTTTTTAACATAGTGCAGGACTCCATGAGGCTCTGGTTCTGAAGGTCAAGTGAACAGTATTCAGGTTTTTATCTTCCCTGTGCTTAGAGTTTATAATCTAAAAAACCTCCAGGGCCAATAAAAGTCATTTATCTCTGCCTTAGAGGGAAATCTTTTCTGCAAGATGCATAGAGAATTCTTCAAATTCATTATTACTCTCAGCCCTCCCAGCCACTTTGTCAGTATTGGGCTAAAATAAGCTAAAAGTGATTTTTCAAATTTACAGATGCTTTAGTGTTAAATTTGTATGGAGACATTTTTTTAAATGATAAAAAATACACTTAAAATTGAATGCAAGTGGAGGCTTGCATGCCTATTACCAAGTATAAGGCTTGAATAATTTTTTAGGTTTATTATTTTGTTGTTTCTTGAAGTCAGTTAATGTATAACCTACAACATAGGATTATTACAAGATTATCTGCTCTGAACTTTTCAAGTGTGCTTGGTCTTCAGCTAAAGCTACATACTTACAAAAAGTTTGATATCAGTTAATGTTAAATAGTTTATTATACCTAGCTCAGGAAAACCACTGAATAGACTGATTTTGAAAATTGAATAACTTAAGTCTTGTTGGTCAGGAGTTAATTATGAGATATCAGTGTCTTGCCTGGAAGGCAAAAAGGTCTAATGTGGCAGCCATAAAACCAGGTCATAGAACAGCTCTGTAATGACAGAGACATTGAACAAACCAAGATGTTAACTTTTGGTTGGGTGCCTTATCCTCGATGCTACAGGTCAGCCATAGGAGGTAAAATAGACAGAGTAGTGAAAATGCATTATTTCATTTTTAGGTTTGTAGGGTTTTCTAACATGAAGGATGTGACCACCAAGAACCAAGGCAGCACAGTGCAGCAAACAGGGTATTGTGCTAGGAGTCCGAAGTTTGAAGGCTTGGATGTTGCTCCAGACTTGTTCATTCATTCACCAAATATTCACTGAGCACCTCTATCTGCCAGGCACTATTCTAGGGATACAGCTGTGAGTGAAGCAAAGGCCTGCCCTCTTGCAGTAGACATTCTAGTGGGGTGGAGGCAGACTGTCAATAACTATGTGAACAGATGCACAATCACATAATGCTAAGTGCAGTGGAGCACTTTAAAGAGGTCTAAGTGGGAAAGGGTGCATGGGTATGGATGTATGTACTGAGCAGGGTTCCTTTCTATACAAAGAGGTCAGAGGAGATCTCTACTAAAATCACTCTTGACCTGTAACATGAAGGGAGCAAGCAGGGGGGCAGAAGGATAAGCAAGTTCCAAGCCCGGCTGCAGGAGCATGGTTGGCACATGTGAGGTAGTGGTGGCCCGTCAGTGCCAATGTGGGCAAGGGGTAAGTGGCAGCAGATGAGAGGCGAGGGAGTGGGAAGGGGCATGTCACTGTAGGCCATTGTGAGGGCTCCGGCCTTTACTCTGAGTGAGGGGGAAGCAAGCCATTCTGGGGTTTTGAACAGAGGAACTCATAATGACTTAGGTTTGAACAGGATCGCTGCAGCTGCTGGGCAAGAATAGACAGAAGCCGGTCAAGGGACTTCCTTTTATATTAGCTGTGTGACCCTAACCCATAGTCCAGAATTTTATGATTCTAAGTCATCTGGAATATTTCCATGGGAAGGTTGAGAATGGCATGCGAAGGCGTTCTAAAAGCAAAGAGCTTCAGATGGCCTGAAAACGTGACGTCGACACGCCTCTAGCTGAGTCACTCCAAACCGAGAGGTAACCAGGTCTTTTCAGTCAGTTTGTCAGGTCAGGAGAACAAAAACACTGTTTCGGGAATATCCTCTGCTGATCCCTTCAGTACTCTGCTTATTTATGCCTGAATTTTCCCTTCCTGCCTGAAAAAGGATGAAAAGCTGTTACTCATCAGCTGAGCTGGCAACCAAAGTAGTTTTGTTGTTAGGACAGTTGGAAACTTTGGGGAAGGACACCTAATTTTGTATTTATCATAGGTCATTTGAATTATCCATTCTTAACGTGCAAGGAGTCCAAGAGATTTCTTTTGTTTTTAATTCCCTTATCCCCTTCCCACTCACCTTATGCCTCATAGGTACAACTTCTAATGCACTTGTTGTATTTCTCCGTCTGTATAGGATCTTGCAGAGTGGGGATGTTTGTTTTCTATGTGTGTGCTTATTTTACTTTATAATGTTACATTTCATTTTGCTTTTTTTCCTAAGTACTGTTTTTAAGATCCGTCCCTGTTTCTACATGTACATCTAATTCTTTGTTTCTGAATGCTGTGTGTGCACCGTAATTTCTTCTATGCTCTCCTTGTGATAGGCACTCAGGTTGTCCCTTCTCCCTAACACTGTAAATGTTTTGCCATGAGCATCCTTGTAAAGCTGTATACTTTATCTATGGGATATATACGTAGAAGGGAATTGCTGGATTATAGGCTTGCATATACAGAATTTGAGTTAATGGTGCCAGATTCCTCTCCATGGTGGTTGCACTGGTCTCTCTCCCACCAAAAGTTCCTCGAAGTTCCTTGTCCTTCCTTCTGTCTCACCACCACTCAGCTTTATCCAGTCCTTCACCTTTTCTAATCTCATAGATGCAAGGTGATACCTTGTTCTTTTCATTTGTATTTTTTTGACTACTAATGATTTTAAACATCTCTTATACATATAGCTTCTTATTTACATCTTTGCCCATTCTGTTGGGGTTGCTATCTGTGTTGTTGCCGTTGACTTGCAGAAGTAATTTGTAGTACAGGTAATCAGTCCTTGTCACATTTGGACTTTGCAGCTGTCTTCTCATTGATCACCTATTAATTTTGTTTTTGTTGTCCTTCGATCAAGAAAACTTCTTAATTTTAATGTAATCAAACAAGTAAATTCTCGGACTGTTTTATGCTTGTTGACCTTTGTTTGAGAGTCCCTCCCAACCCCTAAGTTACAGCTATATCTTTAATCCATCTCGAGCCCACATTGCGTGGTGTTAGATAGTGGTACAGCCCTCTTATTCTATGTTTGAGTCATTTTTTCCAGTAACATCTCCAAAGACATCCATGCTTTCTTCCAGTGAGCTGTGGTACCCTCTTTCTCATACATGGTTTCCATGTTATATGCTGGTCTGTCTCTAGGGCTCTGTTCTGTTTCATTAATCTGTCAGTTCTTGCTTTTTTTTAAACTTCTCTGTTAATTACGGTGATTGTGTAATATGTCCTCATGACTAGCATAGCAAGTGCCCTATCTCTGGTCTTCATTTTTAAGTTTAATTAGCTCTCCTGAGATACATGATTTTTTTCATATAATGATTTTTCCATATAAAATTTGGAATAAGTTTATCAAGTTCCTCCAAAATTACATTTTTTTGAAGAATTTTTATTGGGATTATATTGAATTTATAAATTATCTGGGAGAGGTGTGACATCTTTTTGATATTAACTCATTTCCTCCAAAAGCCTGTAATGTGTCTCTCCATTTATTTCAGTTCAGATTTTTAAAATAACTTTTATTTGGAAAAGATTTAAAACTAACAGAAGAGTTCTAAGATTAGTACAAAGAGCTTCTGTATATTCCTCACTTACTTTGGCCAATGTTAGCATTTTGCCATATTTGCTTTATTACTCCGTCTCACATTTCTACGCATGTTTTTTCCTTGACCCTTTTGAATTAATTGCAGACATCATGCTCCTTTATCCCTAAATACTTCATCAGCTCATTTTAAAGTTTTTTATTAGAACTTTAAAATTTTCTCCATAGACATCTAGGAGGGTATTCTTGGTTAAATTAATTTCTAAATACTTCGTAGTTTTGTTGCTATTTTGAATCATGTCTCAGAGGCTGCATGCCAAAATCCTAAGCCTATGCCAAGGTTAAGTTTCAAGCAAAAGAAGATTAATGTCTTCAGTATTTCTGAACCCTACATATATAAATTTATGTTAAACATCTCATGATTCCAATATAAGTTTATTTCACCATTAGATTAACTTTTTCCTCCTGCTGTTAAGAGTCAGAATTTAAATAGCTGGTCTGAAGAATGAGAGAGAGCCATACTCAGCATCATAACTATAGTTGTCGGCATGATTATAAGATATGCAAATTATAGTTTTCTTACTCTGTGGATCCGTCTCTAGTCTGGGTATAAATCTAACCTAAGTATATCTCACGAAATACTGACTAGTTCAGCAGGTAGTTCTTCAGCCATCACAACCGTTACAGTGTTGGGCAGTTGACTCTCATGGCCACCTCTTTTGACCGTCTCTCAAGCATCTCTATATGGTTAGGTTGCTTTTTCCTAATTATAAAAGTTATACCTTTTTCATTGTAGAAAAATTGCAAAATAAAAGCAAACTTTTCATCTTGCCTTTTAGCACCAAACCCTGTTAAAATGTTTTCCCCCCCTCCCTCCCTCTCCCTCTCTCCCCCTCCCTCTGGTCTTTTTTATGTGGGGGATGTTTGTGGAGGAGGAGAATGCACTTAAAATTGAGCTACATAATTTGTATCACCCCTCCTTTTTCAGGGGAAGCCATCGGCTCTTACTTGTCTTGCTTTGAGTGATCCTCTGGGAAAAGAAAACATAAGAAAGATACGATTAATTTATAGGAGTTGGGTAATAGCTTGTTAATTACTTGGCAGTTCCCGACAGGCTATGCCTGAGGGAGCCACTGTGCATGACAGCCTGGCCTCATTGTCACAATATGGAGCAGTCATAGCACACATGCCAACAAACCACAGACTGGCTTAAGGGAGGAGAAGGGGAGGGGAGATCCATTTCGTGTCAGTTTGCTTCAGTTTGGTTACTACCTTCCTTTTTAGGTCACATTTGCTCTCATCTTTCAGAAAATAAAGAGTATGGAGGAAATAGTTGATTTATTTTCTTTTTGATTCTGAAATAAACCCAACACAATTGTCTCGTTTGCCTGATCACCTTTTGCTAGCGTGGTGAGCGGTGGGGGAGAGTAGTGATAGAGAGCAATGGCAGAACGCTCACGCTAACATTTCCATCAGTTGGTAAATTCAGTATCCAGCTGCCCTCCCCTCTTCGCTCCCCACCCGTTCACCGTGTTCTGTTTTGTTCATTTTGCAGGAACACCTGTCACTTTCTAAAACGCAGTTGTCTGCCTTTCCCTTCCCTCAAGGAGGAAGTTCTTCAAGGGCAGGAGTCTTTGTTTTGTTCCCTGATAGACCCTAAGCATCATCAGCTGTGCCTGGCACACAGCGTGCTCTCAACAAATGGATCCATCAAACGAATCAGTCCTTAAAGAGGCAGCCCTGTGATACAGAGAAGGGAAATCTAAGGGAGGAGTGAGGAAAGAGCATTCCTAGCCTCCTTGAAATACATGAGTTCAATAAGTTAGTAGAAGCCTCATTTCCACATTGACTTTGTAAGCGTAACTGTCAACCCAGCCACAAGGCTAATTCCTCTGCGTCCCTTTCAGCTGCTCCTGTGAAGTCTATGGTTCCTGAAAGTGGTGTACAGCCAGCGTCTGCTGCTGACAGGCACGTGGTGGGAGCAGGGCTGGGGAATGATCAGTGCTGACGTTCCAGCCGTGGGTTCTGGGCCCAGCGCGCACTGCATTGTTTTTACGAGGTGATTCTCTCAGGATAAACGATGTGCCCCATCGGCAGAAAAAGTTGCAATGGATGTGCCGAGTTGTGCTGAACTCCCGGCCTCCCGCCCCATGTCCTCCCCCTTTCTAGTTTATTCTTTCCCCCCAGTCCCAGCAATGCAGAAACATTTCGGCTTTTCTGTCGTTTCTGGATTGGGTTCAGGATTTCATGATGAACAGTCATGCCATGTGTACCCAGTCACTTTATTAGAAAGCAAGGCCTCAGATCATGTTAATAGTACTGTATAAAGTGCTAAAAAATACAGTTGCCACAAATACACCATAATGTTATCCTGTGTAGACCATTATCCGACTGCTTTCATTTCTTACTCTGTGGCTGGACACTTGTTCCCTACCTTCCACTTTCCCCAGCAAATCTTAAACTCTGTTGCCTGGGCCTCAAGTCTGATCCCAGTGCACTGTGTGGACTAATTTACTTCCCTGTCCCCACTTTTACTCTAATCGAACGGATCTCTTTTTCTTTACTACACCAATAATGATAGCAATAAGTATTTATGAATTAAAATTATGAATATTTCCATTTTACTGGGTTTCATTAAAAAATGAATAAAGAATAATATAAATATCCATGTATCCAGCACAGAATTTAAGATCTGTAAAGCTGAGCTGGTTTTTATATTCCACCCCCCTTTGCCCTTTTATAGATCCTCTGGTTCTAATGACTTAAAAAAAAAAAGGTTCCCTGTTATTTACATATGACAACAATACCGTGATTGTCACCTAAAAAAAGGAGCAGTAATTCCTTAATATAATCAGGAATCTAGTTGATGTTCAGAATTTTCCTATTTGTTGCAGTTTTTAAAAGCAGTTTGTTTGAACTGGGATCCAAGAAATGGACACACATTGCATTTAGCTAGTGTGTTTGTTTCTTAAGTGGCTTTTAATTGATAAGTTCCCTTTTCTTTTTAATTTTAATGTTTTGATTACAGTTTACTTGTTGAAGAAACTAGCCTTTTGTTTCCCACATTCTGGAGTTTTTAAAATGGCTTTGGACAAAACTTTATTGACCTTTGGTGAGTTAACTCACCCTTACATCTGTCAGTCACTATGGGAGGTTCCAAGTCATTCAGCTGCTATAAATAGAAAGGATGGACTGACCCTGCGGAGCTGGGCCTGGCTCAGAGGTCTTTTCTGAGGAGTTTTCCAAAATGTTCCAGGTGTCAGGGAATGACATTATCAACAGCAGACCATCTCTACTTCAAAACAGTTTGCCTCCGAAGGAATTTTATAACTTCTATTTGGCAAAGGCATTTTCATGTTCCCTTGCGTCAGGGGAAAAGAGTTGAGAAGCGAGTGAGTACTCTGGTTTTCTTCTCTTAGATAGCGCTTGTTGCGTTTGTTGCTTTAAGGATTGCTGGGCTCAGTGCCAGAACCTCCTTGGGATATTATTGTCTTACAGTTTAGATCTGCTTATCAGGAAACAGAATCCCTGGAGGGTCAGGTAAGAGGAGAATGAGTTTACATTAAAACTAGACTTTTTTTAGTGGCTGGTGGGGTCCTGTATTCTTGAGCAGCTAGCAGACTATGGAGCATAATACTAATGCATATATTTTTCAAACTCATAGTTTTGATTACCTGTTCTTTTTGCTGCCACTATCTAGATGTTGTTCAGTCATTGTAATATCTGGACCACTAGACATGGGCGAAAAACAAATTTTTTAATTTTTTAGTCTTGCAAAAACACAATTTTTTAATTTTTTATTTTTTAGTCTTGCTGCCTTCTCCTGTTAGTCAGCTGTGATAGTTCTGCAGGGTAGTGAGTCAATATTAAAGTAAAAAGAATAAAAATTGTTGAAGTGTAAACCTGTGTTTGCATTTACTTATATGAAGGTTGTAAGAACAGAGTATCTTATTGTCAGTATTTTCATCTAGTTTTAAAGCCAGATGGTTAATAAGCCAAGGCTAAAAATCTGATGCAGAATGAGAAAGACATTTAGTAACCTTATTACAACCCTACTTCTACTTTTGTTATGAGGCTAATTGGTTATTTTAAGTAAGACACTTGCTTTAATTAAAGGCACTGATAACAGGAAATGAATGAAAATCGTGTTAAATTTTACCAGTATGTCCATTCTGGTAATCTATCAGTGGGAGTCAGGATTGGTCAATCTTCTCTTGGTGACTCCGAATGCTTACAAGTTAAAATATAATTATTCACAATAAAAGTATTAACCAGAGGTGATTTGCTGGCTTATTGATTATTCTCCTTGCAGTGATCAGTTAACAATAAATATGGGTACTTCATATTCACACCCCATCACATGTAGCAGCAACACACACACACGAGACGTAAGGTGTCTGCAGATGTAGTCGTGCTGTGTCGTAAGCTGTGCCTTGCAGAGCACTGCCAGTATTTCTGGTGAGGCTAGAGCTCAGGGTAGATGGTGGGTGGGTAGTGCTCAGGAATGAGGTAGGGGCCAGGTCATGATGAGCTTTGTGTGATCTGTGAAGGAGTTTTAGGTGTACTTTCCTACAAGTAATGGATGGGAAGCCCTGTGGAATTTCAAGCAGTAGAGAATGATGAGATTTTGTACTTAAAAAGAGAATCCTAGTTGCTGTGTGGAACAGAAGGAGATGAGACCAGCAGGTAACCACCTAGGAAGTTGTCACAGTAGTCCCGAAGAAAAGACAGCGGGAATCCCTGGCAGAACGCCGGCAGTCTCAAATTTGTAAATTTCAAGCCCCCAAAAACAATTTTTAAAAGGTCGGTATATTTGAAGGATTTAATAGTAGTGCCAATGGTTTTCCTAAAAATATAGGATAACTTTTTAAGAAGAGTAAATCAGTTAATTTCATATCCCTCTTACATCCCTGGAAGGCATTTGGCAAAGGTTTCCTTGGACCCATGTGCAGGGATCTCATTCGTAAACTGCTGCCAAAGAGTCTGTTATGAATACACAGCTCATTTAGAGCTTGGAGCTGAGGGGGATGTCAATTGCTTTGTCCTCATGTCCAGTAACCTCAGAATCATTCCTCCCCCTTCCTCTCAAGAAGACAATAGCAGTTTTGAGCAGTTAGCCTGGACCCAGAAGTTGCTGCCTCATTTGCATTATTTGTGTTACAATGAGTCTGGGTGACGAAGACAGGCCTCCTTCTCCATGATCATCAGGCCTTTCTCATACCCAACATTTACTGAGTGCTTACTCTTTGCCAGGAACTGTGTTAAATGCTTTACTGACATTATCACATTGAATCCTCATAGCTGTCTATGAAGTAAATTACTATTATTTTCTTCAGTTTATAGGTGAGGAAACTAAGGTTCAGAAGGGTTTAAGTAACCTGCCCAAGGTCACATAGCTTGAGCCAGCAACTGTGTCTAATTCTCTCTAACTTCAGAGCCTGAGCTCTTAACTGTTATATAGTTATAACTTAGTACATTTTAATAGCAAATATGATTTCTCTTTTTTAAGTTTGCCCTTTTATGTAGACCTGCCCAGTGAAAGTCCATGTAATCCCACACTGTGTTACCTACCCCCATTCCCAGCTCACAGCAGTATAAAACACAAGCGTGGGCCATTTTTGAAACATAAAGTGCAGGAAAACGTCACACGGGGAAGGGTACAATAGTGAAGCTATTTAGATTTCTAGCTTTTTTCCAAGGCAAAATATTCATGTATGCCTTTACTGTTTTGCTTGGAGTATAGCAATGTCTGAAATAGAGAAACTCCTTTTTAAAAATTGATACAATTCACATAGCATAAAATTTACCCTTTTAAAGAGTATGATTGAGTGAGGTTTTTCTTTTTAGCTTACTCACAAAGTTGTGCAACCATCACCACTTCCAGCTGAATCTAGAACATTTGCATCACCCTCAAAGGGAACCCATGCTCATTAACAGTCACTCTATTTCTCCCTGCTGAGACACTCATTTTCATCTTTTATGGACCAAGACACAACCCTGGGCTATGAAACATATTTTCAGAATATCTATCCACAGTCCCCCTCTCTTTAGTGTAGATAATAACAACAATAACAGTACCTGTGTATATATTATTATGTGCGGGTACTGTTCTAAGTACTTTGCACGTATTTACTTATTTAAATTTCACTATGACCCTATGAGGCAGGTTCTGTTATTAAGCCTGTTTTACAGATGGGGAAGTAGGCACAGAGAAGATGAATAAGTTGCCTCAAATCACTTAACTTCAACAAAGGATGGAGCTAGCACATATGCATATATCTGAGCAGTCTGGCTTGGCAGTGTGTGCTCTCAGTGATTACATATGTTTTAAGCTGGCCATATTCATATTTCAGAGTGGTGCGAAGACCTTGAAAACAGTATGCCAAGTGATAGTAGCCAGTCACAAAACCATACAACATAGTGTATGATTTCATTTATATGAAATGCCCAGAAAAGGCGAATCTATAGAGACAGAAAGTAGATTAGTGCTTGCCTAGACCTGGAAGTGAGTGGGGGACTATTAGAGGAAATAGGAAGTGACTGCTAATGGAGATGGGGTTTTTTTAATTGTTTTATTGTTGTTCAAGTACAGTTAGTTGTCTGCATTTACCTCCCTATACTCCCTCCAAACCCCAACCATCCCCACCTCCCTCCCCTGATTCCACCCTGCCTTGGTTTTGTCCATGAGTCCTTTATAGTTGTTCCTGAAAACCCTTCCCCCTTTCCCCCCATTATCCCCTCCCACCTTTCAAGATGAATATAAAAATACCTAAAGATAGAATATGGAAATAGATAAGATACCTTTCAAGATAGAATATGAAAATATTCTAAAGTTGATAATGCTGAAGGTTGTGAATATACTAAAACCCTGTGAGTTGTACACTTTACATGGATTGTATAGTATGTGCATTGTAACTCAAGAAACCGGTTTTTAAAATACAATATGAAGAGTAACAATCAGAATGGTTTTTTAAAACTATCTTTATCTTAATCTGAAAAAAGTTGTATGTGTATACATATATATAAACACACTTCCCTTTTTTCTTTTTCATTTAGGGTGCTCAGTCACTGCAACCAGTTCTAATTTTAACCATTATACTTTCGTACTAAAACATTTCAGGTGCTTCCAAAGTGCCTACAAATCAAAGCCCAACATTTCTAACCTGGAAGTTAGGCCTGTGAGACCCTGTACAGCCCTGTCGGAAAAAGTAGCATGATTATTGGGAATGTGAATATATATTTTGATATATAACCTAAAGTAGTTCAGTGTGTTAAATCATTCATTCTGCAAATATTTATGGACGGCCTCCTATGTACCAGGCAGTTCTTTAGGTGCTTGATATACATCCATGAATTAAATAGGCAAAAGAATTCCTGCCCTGTAGGGCATACAGGGGATAAGGACGACTCTTGTAGGTTTCATAGAAGAGGTCTCTTTCGAATTGGATGTTAAAAGGTAAGAGAAATTTATCCAGATGAATTATGTGTGTTTGACAGATGAGTCAGGTGCCCAGCTGCTCCAGTCAAAACATCCAATACCTATATTGTTCTTTTTATTTTTTTTGCTATACAACAAATAACTACAAAATCTCAATAGCTTATTACTACAATCACTTACTTTCATTTTTATAGGTCTGAGAGCTTGCTGACTATAGTTTGGTTGATCTAGTCTGGGCCAGGCAGAACTTTATAGGCTTCCATTCAAGTTCAAGTCTGTTTCCCCTTGTCTTCATTCTTTAGGCTGCAGGGCCAGTGACTTCCCATGGCATGCCCCTCTTATGGTGGGTTATAGGAGCACAGGGGGACAGGCTAAACCATAAAATGTGGTTTGAGGTTCCTGCTCATGTCATTTCCTCTGACACTTTCTCATGTCACATGGCCAAGTCCAACAAAAATGTCTCAGGGAAGTTCACTCTGCCCACAGTGGGAGGCACTACATAACTGTACAGCAAAGGGTTTGGATACATAATTTTATTATAAGAAGGTGAAGATTTTGAATAGCAATTTGATGTACAGAGTATATGTTATAAGCACAAGAAATAGCGAAACCTGGCATGAACACAGATGTGAATGAACACAGGTATAGGAATGACTAAAAATTGTCAGGGTATGTCAAGGATATTAGAGGACTGGGGGAAAATTGTGAATTATGGTGATTCACTGATTCTTGTCTTATTTTAATGCAGTGTTGCTGGTATGAATTTGAATTCACTGTATAAAGACATAAATATGTCTTGATTTGTATAACTCATGTTTTACCTATTTAAAGCTCTCTTCCACCCGGCTGTTGGAAAGTTTAATTTTAGACATTGTCAGAACCCTTCTTCCTTCCCTGCACACAGTGGAATCAGAGAGATTCCTAGATTTACAGGGTTCTAGAAAACTGGCGAAAGAGCTGTGTCTTTAGGCCACAGTGGCTGCATCCTAATATAATGGAAAAACCTATGATTCACATATACAAAATTTTTAATCTATGTACTCAAGAACTTTTATATGAAACATTTGCAGATAAGAAATGCTATGCGATGCTCTGTCTCTGATGGAGTAACTGGTATCAGATTTGCTACACTCTCAGGGTAAATTAGACAGCTATGAAACTGGGAAAAATACGAGGCAGCCTTCTTCAGGCATCAGGCAGCACAGGGGTGTGACCCGGAGAGAAAGGGAACCCCGACGAGCCCCCCTGTCATCCTGTCTCTGCCTGGAGGCGCCTTCCCAACCAGAGCGCAGGGATGTGGAGGAAGTCAAAGCAGCCGTCTCACTGAACTGAGGAGGCAGATGTCAGAGTCTGGGCTACTGAGATGGCTGAGATTTGTAGGACAGCGTAAAGGAGCAGCAAATGGACATAAGGGCAGGCATTTGCTGGGGATTTGCCTCAGGGCCTTGGCCTGTGGCTGGGCCAGGCATGCATAGGGCAGACTGTGAGGCTGACACAGAGCGGCTGCTGTGGAGCTGAGAGCTGAGCAGAGACACCTGAGGGTGCATGGTGCTCAAAAATGGAGTTCCACGCCAGCCAGAGTGAGAGACCTTGATGGGCTCTTAAGGCCCTTATCTGAGACTCCAGATAGGATAACTTTAGGAATAGTAATAACATCCTGGAATAAAGGCCACACCCTAAGATAAAACTGAAATAGACCCACCCTACATAGCATAGAATCGAGCCTCACGGGATCAAGAGGATCTTCCAGTAATTTAATGGTTTGTCAAACCAAAAATTCAACACTCATTAAAGGAACCAGCATAATCCAGACCTTCTGCAACATAGTATCCACTTGTTTAGCATACAGTAAAAATTACTAGAATTCAGAGAACTGAAGATACGGCAAATTAGCTAACATGTGGCCCATACTATAGTAGAAAAGCTACAACACATGATGTGATGGCCCAGGCAATGGATTTAGCACACAAGGAATTTAAAACAACTGATGTAAATATATTTAGATATTTAAAAGAAGAGATGAACATAAGGAACAAGTAGATGGGAACATTAGTAAGAGAAATGGAACCATTGTAATCAAAAGAGCTGAATGGAAATTCTAGGACTCAAAAGTACAATAGCTGAAATAAAAATAACTGGAGGACCTTAGCAGAGCAGGAGGGACACTGCAGAAGAAAGGGGCCCGCGAACTCGAAGACAGGTAAAGAGAAGTTGTTCAAAATGAAAGCAGAAAACAGATTGAGGGCCGAGCAGAGCCACCCTGTAGTGACCGCGAGACAGTATCCAGTAGTGTAACCTACATCTCACTGGAGTAGCATAGAGACAGGAAGAAATGTTGAAAGAAATAATGACCAAGGTGTCCCCAAATTTGGTGGAAAACGTCAGCCCACAGATCCAGAAAAATTTGTGAACCTCCAACAGGGTAGAAATATGAAGGAAACCACACCAGAGCACCTTGTGGGCACCTGCTGGAAACCCAAGAGAAGTGGGGAGATGTCAGGCAAAGGGTGCAAACTTTCAGTTACAGGATGAGTGAGTTCTGGGGTTCTAACATAGGCACTGTGACTATAGTTAACAATATGGTATTATAGTCTTGAAAGGTGCTAAGAGAATAGATCTTAAATGTTCTTGCTATTTACAAAAAAATTGTAATTATGTGAGGTAATGGATATGGTAACTAACCTTAATGTGGTCATCATTTCACAGTGTAGAAGTGTATTGAGTCATCACATTGTACACCTTAAACTGACACAGTATCATATGCCCAATATAGAAAAAAAAAGATGCAACTTTAAGGGCATAGATATGTTGAAAGTTAAAAAAATAGAAAAAGATATACCATGTAAACAGTAAGCAAAAAAAAGCTGGCATGCTTGTATTAATGTCAGAAAAAGTAGACTTCAGGGTAAGGAGCATTAGCAGAAATAAAGAGGGACATTTTCTTATGATAAAAGGGTTAATTTATCAGGATTATATAAAGGGTTAATTTATCAGGATCATATAAAAATTCTAGCGCTGGCTGGTGTGGCTCAGTTGGTTGAGTGACACCCTACAAACCAAAAGGTCGAAGGCTCAGTTCCTGGTCAAGGCACATGCTGGGTTGCTGGCCACGGTCAAGAGGCAGCCAATCGATGTTTCTATCACACATGGATATTTTTCTCCCTTACTCCTTTCCCCTCTCTCTAAAAAGTAAATTTTAAAAGTTATCTAACTTAAAAAAAGTTCTAAATGTGTGTTTAACCTAGTAACAACTTCAAAATACATGAAGCAAAGACTGACAGAATTAAAGACAAAAACACACAAATCCCTATTTCAACACTGCTTTCTTTTCTTTTCTTTTCTTTTCTTTTCTTTTCTTAAGATTTTATGTATTTATTTATAGAGAGAGGGGAAGGAAGGGAGAAAGAGAGGGAGAGAAACATTGATGTGTGAGAGGAACATACGTAGATTGGTTGCCTCTTGCATACCCCCAACCGGGGAACCTGTCCTGCAACTCAGGCATGTATATGCCTTGGCTGTGAATTGACCAGTGACCTTTCAGTTCGCAGGCCAGTGGTCAACCCACTGAGCCACACCAGCCAGGGCTCAACACCTCTTCCTTGTACTTACATAGATTTAAAAATCAACAAGGATATATATGATCTGAATGATGCCTTTCTCATTAAACTGGAAATTAGTAACAGAAAGAACTCTGGATATTTGGCATATTTGCAGAGTAAATAACATTTCTAAATAACCCAGAATTAAAAAGAAGAAATCATGTGAGAAATTAGAAAATATTTTTTTAAATATACTTCTTTTTTTTTAAGATTTTTTAAAAAGATTTTATTTATTTATTTTTAGAGAGGGAAGGGAAGGAGAAAGAGAGAGAGAGAAACATCAATGTGCAGTTGCTGGGGGCCATGGCCTGCAACCCAGGCATGTGCCCTGACTGGGAATTGAACCTGCGATGCTTTGGTTCGCAGCCCACGCTCAGTCCACTGAGCTATGCCAGCCAGGGCAGAAATTAGAAAATATTTTTAGTTGAATGAGATAGAAGGTAATACATAAAAATCTGTGGGATACGGCTGAAGAAGTGTTTAGAAGGAGATTCATAACTTGAGATGCTTCTATCAGAAAAGAAGAAGGGTTTAAAAATCTGTCACATAAATGTTTACAAGACTGAGAAAAAGAAAAACAAATCAAACCTAACATTGAAAGAAGAAATAACAAAAAATAATAGAAGAAAAAATCAGTGAAATAGAAAACAGACAATAGGCATTTCAGAAAACTGCAAGTTGGTTCTTAGAAAAGATTACAAAATTGATAACCACCTGGCAAGACTAAGACAAAAGAGAAAACACACATTTCTGACATTATTATAGGTTATAGACTCGAAAGGGTGAATAAAGAATATTGTGAATGACGTTATGCCAGCAAATTTAAGCTTGGATTAAATGCACAAATTTCTCAAAAAAATACAACTTATCAACGCTAGGACAAGAAGAAATGGAAAATTTGAATAAGCCTATATCTGACATCCACATACATATATTATTGGCTTCACATCATACAGTCAGCACTCCTCTCTGCCAAAGATATCTTTTATATCGTGTGAACCTTTCTATGGTTGAATGTTAGGGATGAACATCCTGATTTAGGACATTAAATCCTTCTCATGACACTATCTACGGAATCCACAGTTCATTAGATTTGTCGTGTCTTAGCAAAACTCTCTGGCTCATTTGAATAGAAACTGGAAGATTCTGCGTATACATTTTCCTTCCATGTTCTTTCCTAGTTTCTATACATGGTGAGTTTCAGTCTTTGTCAGTTGTTTGTATAAGCTGCGGTGCCTGTGTTCCATGGCACTTGGATGTTGGTGCTCCTTAAAATGACCTAAATCACCCCCCCTGAGGATGAAGTTATTTTAAACTCCAATTGGAGGTTTTTTTCCCTCCTCCTTAGTTTTCTTCCTCCAAATCTTTAGTTTTCTGAATTCCTTTCCTGATCCTTCTAAAACACTGTAAGATAGGCCAAAGGGTAGAGAAACTCCTTGTGTCCTTTACAACCTTCTTTAGCAGAAAGACTAGGTTGTACTTCAAACAGATAAGGAGAAGAAACAAGATGTCTATCTCCCTGCTCTCTGTAACATTTATCTTTATAGCTTGGACACTGGGTTAATGAATGTCCTTGGCCTTTCCTGGAAACTGCCCTAAACACTGCCTGTTTTCACATGTTCATTGTGCTTCTTGCTGTATGCAGCCTCGCCCTAATGTTTCATTTTAGAGTTTCACCTTAATCTGTACTTCTGCAGCTGCGATTGTATGTGTCATCTGGGCATTTATTACATGCACAGCACAGGGGAGCTGTGAATTTTAATGTGTCTCTAAGATACTTAGCTTAGACATGTCCAGTGTATTTACTTATGAGTCAGCGATTCTAAATTTCTTCCCATAATTGAGATTCGTGTATAAGAAATGTGAATCGGTGAGGGGAGTTGAGGAACTGTTAGGTTGACCTATTTGAAAATGTTTCTTTAATATAAATTTCTTCAAATTTGGCAGGTCTTGGGAACTTAGTCCTGGGACTTTCCTCCAACATGCAGTTTTGTCAAAAAAGTTAAAAGCGATGTAGAGATTTATAAACAAAAAGTAGCTTAAAAACATCAGCTTAATGTAGGGATTGGAGGTGAGGATGGAATCCTTAGGTAGGTTAAAACAACTATACCATAAAAGCCAGTCCTGAAACTTCCTTCATTTAAATACATATGTATTTGAATGTTTTAGATAGGAGTTGTTTAGACTAAATCCTGGAAAGGACTGAAGGGCCTTTCCGTGAGTGGCAGAAACTCTGATGTATATCTTGTTCCCTCTGCTGAAATTACTGCTTTCCAACTTGGCATGTTAGGAAGAAGCAAAATCTAATGTAAGTTCTAACACAGTTTATGATAGCAGATTCCTTTCCTTTTCTTCCCTCGTTTCTCTGATTGCCCCACCTAAGTCAGAACAGGCTTTTCGTTTTTTCTGACAGTCCTATATTCCATAGCCTGTCACCTAAGTGCGTGGGTGAGTCAGTGCTGCTGGCATCAGGAGAGCACGAGTGGGCAGAAGAGGCTGCTGGAGGACCCCCCCCCCCACGCCCAGGCTGCACCCCTCAGCCTCTGGGGTGAGTGGGGGGCAGGACCTAGATGGGTTCTACTTTTCCTCCTTCCCCGTTGCTAGTGACTGCTGACCTTCTGTCCAGAATGAGTTCCAGTGACATAAACCAAAGGAGGAAATACTGTTTTCCTTGCTTTTCTCATTTCCTTCCTGAAACAGATTTAGACTTCGTTTTCTGACACCTCTTATCCTTTCACACAAAGGAAAAAGACTGTTCTTTTTAGTCCTATATTGTCAAGAATAAGGAAACTACGCTGTTGCTTTTGAGGTTAAATATACTCATTGCTAGGCCTTGACATTTTAAAAATGGATTCCCATTCCCATAAAAAATAATCTTTTCTGGAGATTTCAGTTCCAAGACTCGGAAATTTCCCGATGCTGGAGAAAGCACATTCCTCTGAAGGAACCTATACTGCAGAGTCTTCACAAAGAGCCTCCTCCCCCGCTGCCCTCCTCCACTAGGTAGGCAGAGATGTTCCTGTGCACTCCTGCCGCTCCTGCCCTGTTCTGTAGGAGCAAATGAGAAAGCAGAGGCTGCAGTCTGTCGTCTTCCAGTTAAGGAAACCCCTTCAGATATGTTCTTCTGGGAGTCCAGAATTTACGCTTGTGCTATGAACTGGGTGACATTAGGAAGAATGCAGAAGGTATCGTGACTGCTTTTTGAATGAGTGCAGTAAATTTGCAGAACTCTTGCACATTGTGTCCTATTTTCCTAGTAGTAAAATGGATTGTTCAGCATTTCAAAATAAGAATCTAGAGTCTGGGTCCTGTGCACCAAATTCATCAAAAGTGGGATAACTTTTGTGGGGTGGGGGTGGGGGTCGGGGAAACGCAGGCTTCAATATCTTTCTACATATTTATTTTATTTTATTGAAAGATTTTATTTATTTTTACAGAGAAGGTAAGGGAGGGTGAAGGAGAAGGAGAGAAACATCAATGTGTGGTTGCCTCCCATGCGCCCCTCAGTGAGGATCTGGCTGGCAACCCAGGCATGTGCCTTGACTGGGAATCGAGCTAGCAACCCTTTGGTTCGCAGGCCAGCACTCAATCCACTGAGCCACACCAGCCAGGGCTCTACATATTTTTTAAAACCTTTAAAATGTTTATCTGTAGCTCTTATTCCTCACCTGGATTTAGATTGGTAGATTTAGGGAACTAATTTTGTAGTTTCCTATATTCTCATTTTTTTAATGTATAGTTCTCACAAATCCTAAGAATCCTTTTGGGCATGTATTCATCAGGAACCCAGCAGAATGTAGAAGGCATACCAAAATTGGTTAATTTGAGGTGGTCCTACTTAACATGGAATGGGCAGGTTCAGGGAAAATAACAAAAAAATTGCACTGGCTAGCAGGAGAGCTGCCCCAGGCCTGAGGGGCGGGACGGTACCTGACTCGAGAGGACCTGAGAGGAGGACCTGAGAGGGGGAGCTGTTCTGTGGGGGCCTTCTGTGAACGCTGCCCATTCACAGCCCAGCAGGGAGGGGGCCAGGGGACTAAACACCCCAATCTCACCACCCTCTACCTTTAGATCTCCTGCTGGTGTTACCCATTGGCTGACCCCAACTGGAAGCCAGAGGCAAGGAAGCCCCTGGATGCAGTTCTTACCAACGGTCAGCCTCAGGGAGCAGAGAGCAGGCAGGGTGGAGGGCCCCGGACAGACCTAGGAAGGGAAGGGGGAGACGCAGCACATGCTTATCGTTTAGCGTCCACAGTCTGTCCCGGGTTCCGATCTTTCCTCAGAAGGCTGCCTGGGAAATTACTCCTCATGTTGTTCGATATCAGTATCTATTAGGGGAAACATTTATAGTTTGTGATGTCAGGAGGGTTTTTTTGGTAAAGTGCGTCCAGACTTGTAGATATGCTATTAACTAAAAATTACTGAAGTTTCCCAGGCCTCCTTTCATACTCTCATACCTTTTATGACATACATTTTTAAAAGAATCTTTTTACTGTGGTAAATATATATTCGTACATAACATAGAATTTCCTATTTTAAGGGCACATTTCTGTGGCATTAAGTACACTCACATTAAGTGCAGCCATTACCAGCATCTGTCTTCAGAACTTGTTTCATCTTCTCGAACTGAAACTGTTGTACCCATTTCCCCCTCCCACACCCCCTGCTGACCACCCTTGATACCTCCTGTCAGTGATATTACAGAGTATTTGTCTTTTTTGGGGTAGGACTGCACTAAGGACTATTTATGGATAAATGCAGTGGGATACAGTTTTAAAAAGTTGAAGTTTGGCCTAAAAAAAGTGTACTGTGCCAGACAAGTTTAGACATGCTGTATTAAAAAGGGTTCTAGGCTAGATTGTCTCAGTCTTTGATGTACTAGTATATTTTATGCCCCTCCAAGACAGAATGTGGTTTATAGTCTTCCTCAAGTCAGTCTCCCTCTTTAATGTAGGCCTGAGAGTCACCTTCTAAGATTAGTGGTCAGCAGTCAGGTTATCTGCAGGGTTTTATTTTTTCCTATGTGGAGTAGATACGATACTTTGGGATAGGAGTCCAATTGCTTAGGACAATGGAGGAGAGAGTCTAAATGCTCTCATCAGCCACCAACAGGACTAGAGAATAAATATTTAAAGAACACTGAGTTAAAGGGTCATCAGATGATAAGCCTACCCAGCGGAGCCAAACTGTTAGCCTGCCTGGGAGTTTGACTCCATTTGGCTTGATGAATATTTGTTGAATATGTGAAAATGGGAAGACCTTGTAAATTCTTAAGCAACTGAGTAAAAATTGGCAGTTTAAAAGATTAACCAGTTTCACTGATAGATTAGTCGGGGGAAAAGAATTATATCTTTGGCCAAGAAGAGAGGAAAACGGTACTTAAAAAAAAAACCCAACCCTATAAACTCTAGTTAAGATAAATAAGGAAATTAATAATAATAAACTCAAATAATAAACTCTAGTTAAGATAAATATGGAAATGTCTGTGATTTATTTTTCATTGCATCAAAAATAAAATAAAAAATGTTTGCAATGCATCAGAAATAACGCAGAGTGATAAATGGATAAAGAGATGATAAGTGAGAAAGTGACTGCAGTAAGATAGTAAGGGTAGAATCTAGGAGGTGGGTGTAACATTTTTTTGACATCACCTAAACTTTTCATAATAAAATGTTGGAGAACCAGAGAGAGGAGAATGAAAGCTGAGAAGCTTTCGAAGGAGGAATCAGTGGGATTTAAGAGAAACAATGTTTACAGTGAAAAGAACATGGGCATTGGAGTCAAACAGACCAGAGTTCTGGTTCTGGCTTAGCCGTTTGCTAGAGAGTTCAGCGAATTGCTCAGTGGTGGCCCTGGGACTTGAGCCCATGCACCCTGGCCCCACTGCCCTGTCCCTGCCTTGCAGTGCTGTGATGATACAAGCACCCAGCCTGGTGTCGGGACCGACAGGTTCTCAGATGGTAGCAGTTGCCGTTAGTGTGCTGTCTGTGGGTTGCAGAGGAGGAAGTGAAGTGGTCTCAGATTTTAATGGCTGATCTGGAAGATTTATATGACACTGTTCTGCTAGTGGGAAGGTAAAGCCATTTGTGGAGAAGAGATGGTTTAGTTTTAGGTAAGTGGAAGTCGAGATTTTGGTATGAATGGTTTCACGTATACAGTTGAGTAAATCATTTGCTCACCAAGTATTTGAGTGTCAGATGTGCCAAGCACTGCCTCAGACCAGTGAACAGAACAGACAACGATCTCTTTCCCGTTAGTGTTGCATTCGACAAGGGTTCGGAGAATTAAGGATGTTTATGTCTCCAGTGCAGAATGACTCTGCAGACGTGGACGTGCAGGCGTTCACCAGCACGAGGAGGTGGTGTTTTCACGGCAGGTTTCTGACGGCCCTGACCCGTGCTGTGCGAGTGGTTATTTCCTCTGCTGTCTCTCAAGTGTGACCGTGTTCTGATTTCCTCTGCAGTTCCTTTGACCTCCATCTGGAGTTGGTGGAATAGCTTATATAAGCTATTTCTGGTTGTTTCAGATTATATGTTCAGGCTTCTAAAATGGGCCAGATAGGAACAAGTATAGTTGCCTCTCATAGTGTATTCTATGTATAGAGAAGACCGAGGTGACATTCCTGACATTTCACTTGAAACAGAGGACAGTAAGATCTCCTTCCTGATCAGATGCCTGAATCCTGTAACTTGGCCAGGCTCTGACTTCAGCGCCCTTCCAGGGTGTGTATGCTCGGCGATTACGCACTCATTCCGATAGGGTAGGAGGTCAGTCAGTAAACGTAGTTGTGGAGCCAGACCCTCCTCTGCCCCTAAATCATTTTCTGGTAGAGCAAAGAAGTTCTCAGGGAGAAGCCTTAACTCTTTCAGATGGCAGAGGTTACTCCTCTTTGTGATAGGGCAGCTCTCTAAGTCATCCTAAAGGGCTTATACTAATTCTTCACTTGGTATTGAATATTTTAGATAATGAAGTATATATTTAGTCAGATAGTGAGACGAAATTTGAGAAAATGTAGTAGAAGGAAAATAATATCCACCTTGTTCCAATCTTGGGGAGTGGTTTTAATAACGTATAGATGGCTAAGAGGTTTGCGAAATACTATGTTTGTTTTAGGCAAAAAATATTTATGGCACCACCCTTATGTGGAAATCTGACATCTGGCAACTTCAGCCCTTTGGAAGACATCCAGAAACTAAGAACAGGGCCTCCGAGCACATAAAAAATAACTGTTGAAAAACTCTAGCACTAACATGTATTTTACCGCCGCAGAAGAGTTTGTTAACCTCTCATTTGGAGTTTGTTTACTTTTTATTTATCTGGGAATGTTTAATAATTTCAGCAGTGTCTGTGTGGTCCCCCCCACCCCCGCCACCCCTAGTAGATTATAAGCAACAATCTAGGAAGAGGTTGGAAAAGTTGACAGAGGAGATAAACCAATAGCAGAGGGAAGGCTGACATCAAAAGAGAAAGACTTAGAAGCTAAACAGCACTGATATTATATGTTACGACACAGCACAATAATGTGTGGCTTTCATAATGAACTTACATCCATCAGCCACAATGTGCAGTGTCTTCTTTTAAAGAAGGCAGAGAGACACATAGTGTGTCTATTTTTAAACATGGTCCAAAGTTAACCAAGTTTTGACGTGCTGAAATGGTAAATTCTGTAGTGTTTACACTTGAAATAGCACATTCTTTAGTGACGCAGATTTGAGCTTGTAGCTGATTATGGAAATGATGTTTAGTAACACTTGCTAACCTTCATGGAGCACCTACTGTGCAAGCCCTGTCCTAGGCATTGGAGACAGACAGATCTGGGTTCCCAGTTTCGTCTCTGGCTTACTGCGTGACCTTGGACAGATTACGTCACCTCCCTGAGCCTGTGTCCTCATGTGTGCAATGGGAACCGATGATGTATGATAGGGTCGTCGTGAAGACTCAGAGAAGGAAGTACGAAGTACAATGCACAGCATGTAGTAGTGCTCATTGAATATTAGGCATGGTTATAATTATTTCACATTATCGTCATCCTCCTAATGATTGTTGCGACAGTATGATCACCTCCATTTTTCCGAACAAGGGAACTAAAACCCAGGGGGCTTCTTTAAGGGTTATGTCGAAGGTGAAATAGCTAATGAGCCATGGACCTGGGATTTGAGCATTGGTCTCTCTGGCTCTAGAAGCCTCATACTTTGCATTCACATTATGCTTCCTCCTCTGCGCATGATTGTAGTTAGATTTTTTTTTTAATGTTTAAAGAAAATATGTGGTAGGGGAGGGCAGAGGATGTGGGAGATGTTACTAGCCACTTTTTCACTGTAGACTCAAATCATCTCATTATAGAAAAAAGTTCTAGTGACATAAAGATGTTAAGTTTTTACTCAGCAGTACAAATTAAACATGTAATATTTAATTGTTTTGCAAAATATATACTATACAAGATTCATTAAAATCTCATTGGTACTCTGCATTAGTATACTGAGCTATTTATCATATGCCTGACATGTTTGTCCATATCATTGTTTTCTTAGATTATAAACTTAATAGAGCTATAACCATCTCTTACTTTTTTTGTAATTAGGCACTAATCACATCACTGTTTGATGTGATTATAGTTGTATGTGAGATGGAAGTTAGAATCCTCATCTCTACCAAAACCAAATAAATACTTGATAAATAAAGAAAAGAAAGAAAGAAAGCAAAATAGACTTGGGTCCTAGACCCTTGGCTACTCCTTATAAAAGACCTAGGGAGAAATGTGGCTAATCATGGCTGATTGTTTATGGGTGGGCATATGCCCGCTATTTATTTCTTCAATTACTATTGCTTAAACATATACTTAAGGGCCTGTCTGGTGTGACTCAGTGGATTGAGTGCTGGCCCATGAACCAAAGGATCTCTGGTTCGATTCCCAGTCAGGGCAGATAACCTGGGTTGCAGGCAAGGTCCCCAGTAGGAGGTGAGCAAGAGGCAACCACACATTGATGTTTCTCTCCCTCTCTGTCTTCCACCCTTCTCCTCTCTCTAAAAAATAAATAAAATCTTTTTTTAAAAAAGAGTAAATGAGACTACTTTGATATTTTTTATTCTCACCTGAGGACGTTTTTTTTTCATTGCTTTTAGAGAGAAACGGAGAGAGAGAACATTGATGTATGAGAGAAACATACATTGGCTGCCTCTTGAACACTCCCCAGCTGGGGATCGAGCTTGCAACCTGGGTATGTGCCCTGACCAGGGACCAAATCAGCAACCTTTTGGTTTATGGGATGACGCTCCAACCCACTAAGCCACACCAGCAAGGGCCTACTTTGATATTTTTAAGCATATAATTTTATTTGCTAGCTTTGACTTTATTATAAGTATCTTTATATCTTAAGCTTTATAATTTTCAAAATATAGATCTATATTACAGTGTCTTATGCTTTCCATTTCTTTTGACCTTTCTCTCCAGGTATAAGACATGGAGGCCGGCTCAGTGGTTCGAGCCATCTTTGACTTCTGCCCTAGCGTATCAGAAGAGCTGCCACTCTTTGTGGGAGATATTATTGAGGTGTTGGCAGTGGTGGATGAATTTTGGCTTCTAGGGAAAAAGGAAGATGTTACAGGTAAGAAGCTCATAATTCTTCATGTACAAAATGGACCACAAGCCTTCCCTTCTTTCCCTGTTAAAAATAAAGCTTAAATGGGAAACCCAAGTCGATAAAAACTTCGAAATCCTTTCCTGATTTCCATATATATTTACTGTGACTTCTGCCAGCAAGGAGAGAATGTCTGTTATCAGTCCATCTCTCCTGATTGGTTCCCTCAAAAGGTTCAAATGGTTAGGTACCAGCTGCTCCCAGCCTAGTTTTCTATTAATTTCTTTCCCATCCCTCTCCAGGTTTTTATCCTTCGTATTCCGCATTGTTATTTCTTTTCTGAAAACATGCAGTACATTTTCAGAACCCCTCTGTCATTTGCTGTTGCTTTTCACTGCTAGTTTTTATCTGTGATTTATGAAAATAAGGTGTTCTCCACCTTGTTTTATTGGGCTGTCTTCTTTGAACATTTCCTCACTCTTTCTTTCATTCTGTTAAAGGAACATGATGCATCCTGTTCACTTCTCCCTAGACCCATGGTTGACCTAAATTTATTAAAGCTGTCTTTTCCCTTGTGCACCTGCCTCCTGTTTTCCATGTACCTGGTTTCCTTTCTTCTGTTCTTTAAAACACATGTTAGCATGAATTTCTTTCATTAATTAGCTTAACGAAGGGTAGAAGTCTTTCCCCACACTATGCCCCTATGTTAAATCCAATCCTTAACTTGCTTATGTCAGTCTGGGCTGGAGTATGTATGTTATACAGTCTTTAAAACAGACTTTCTTGTCACTTAACCTGCATTTGGTAGATAATCAGTTATTTCCCAGTGCAAATGATATCTAAGCTGACACACAAATGATGAGTAGGAATTAGCAAGGCAAAGAGGATAAGCAGAGAGAATTGCTTGCCCAGAGTCCCTGGAGCAAGAGAGAACACAGAGGGACTGAGAAACGTTCAGTACCGCATGGAGTGTGGGTGGTTGAGGAGGGGATGGTTCTCGGGAGATGCAGAGAAGCTAGATCGTGGAGGACGGAGTATGCCATGTAGGGAGTTATGGGAAAGGGAAACCATTAAAGTGCTTTAAGGTTTTTATCAGATTTTTAGGGGCCACCCTGCCCCAGTGAGGAGACCCAGGGAGACTGTGGGGCAGGCGGCACTGTAGGGGCCTCCACCTTGAGGTCTACACCAAATTCAGAACTCCTGACCTGTAGAGTACATATTCTGAAAGACTGGAAACTGACAGAATGATAGAAGTGTCTATGAATGGTCTCGTTACTGCATTCACATGGGGCTTACAAAAAGTATGTTTTTAGCTTGTAGAAGTGCCTTGGAGGTAGAAGAGAGTGTAGTGCGGTGAATGGTGATGGGAGGTGACTTAACTTGTGGTGGTTAACACACAGTACGATATACAAATACAAAAACAATATACAGGGGAGTTCCGGCCAAGATGGAGGCATAGGCAGTCGCATTGTGCCTCCTCGCACAACCAAAACTAAGGACAACAAAAATTGAGAAACAAAAATACAACCAGAACAGAGAAAAATTAACTGAACAGAAGTCGGACTCCAGTACAACCAGACCGGTAAGGAGCGGCGGAGTCGGAGGCCTGTGGAGAGGGGTCAAGGGGTCCCGGCGGGAAGAAACGCTGGCTGGCAGGCGCGGGCGCGCAGGGTGCAGAAGGCGGCTGACAGACTGGTGGCGGACCCTGGGTGCGAGAGGCGACTAGCAGACCCAGTGAGGGGCGCAAGGCAGCTGGCTGTCTGCAGCCACACATTCGCGTGCAAACTAAGCGAAAACGGGCAGCGCCGCCGGGTTTCAAAGCTTAAGAGCCCCGTCTGGGAGCTGAGGCCGGGAGATTCTCTCAGCCTCACAGGAAACTTCTCGGGGAGACCCACAGAGTCCGAGAAAGTGCACAAGCCCACCTGCCCGGGAGCTAGCACCAGGGGGGCCCAATTTGCTTGTGGGAGGCGGTGGAGGGGATGGAAGTCCTAGAGAGAGCGGAGCAGGCGCCATTGTTCCCTCTCAGACCCCGCCCCCACATACAATGTCACAACCCAGCGACTGCGGTGCCCAGCCCTAGTGAACACCTAAGGCTCTGCCGCCCTTATGTAACAACCACAACCAAACCAAAGGAAAATAAAAAAGATGGCTCAAACAGATTTGAAAGCCCCAGAACCAATTTTTTTAAGTGACCAAGAGATAGCCGAACTATCAGAC